>JAODAI010040012.1:0-12376 GCA_027575025.1 Scotoplanes globosa | reverse complement strand
GAATCCCTAGCAAGGGATGAGGAAGAATACACTAACTAACTGCCGCGTCATTGGCCAACGCTCTCCACCTCCCTCTATCCATGGCACAACAAAGAATGTTAATATCAATAATTAGTCATTATCCACTCTAACAGTTATTTGTCAATAGCATATAAAAACTTTAGCACGTGTACTGAAAACATGCTTATACGTCCACATAATTTATTTATTTTTAAAAAGACAACACTTCCATACAAACTCAAAAAGTACATTTGCGACTTTACACCGTTTTTACAGTGGCAGGTCACATATGTATAAAAGTTGGCGACAATCGTGTTGTTCCCTCCTCACCTTCGACCAGTAGTAGTGGGGCAGATAAAAGCATTTTTTATAGGAATCGTGCAAATGATAACGCAAGCATGAAACTTGGTACACTTGTTCTCCAAGTGATACTAATCAAACCTGATCGGCTAGCCAAGTGAAAATCCAAGATGGCGGCAATTTTTCAAGATGGCCGCCAAATTAGACTCCCAATGTTGAAATGTTTCTTAAAAGTAGTGGTAGTTGTCTGAATTGCATGATCTATGGATTCCAATGTTTTCCAACCCGTTGTAGTCGGTTTTCCTATTTGTATTGCATAAATTCAAGATGGCGGCCATTTTTCAAGATGGCCGCCAAGTTAGCAGCCCGAAATTATCATTTTGCTTAGAAATATTTATGTTTCTATCCTATCTAGATGTGGTTTCCTATGTTTTCAAACCAGTTGAAGTAGGTTTATAGCCTGAACTCACACTCCACCTCCAAACCAGACGGTGTGTGTGTATATACCACTGTGTTCTCTTAAGGGGCCTGACTTCGTCCCAGCGAATGTGGAAACTACTTCTATTATCAACACTAGGCCTACAATGGGGCCAATTTCAAGCAAAATATTTGGCGTTAGCATCATGAATAAAAGTTGGTGACAATCATGATGCTCCGGAACTTATATCATAATTTATGATTTGGGTATCAAAATAAAACAAACCCCTCTTTAATATCCCACTATCTTAGAGGGATAAGTTCAAAACTCGCCCAGACTTTCCACATAGGCAGAAAACACAGCTGTGTACCGAACCATATACAAAGCCCTGTTCTGCCGGCGTAACAAGTCGAGGTGAGTTTTGAACTGACCTCTGAAATCACAGTATTGTCGGTAGCCGGACATAATTGTCACGGTGCGTCACATAATGTATAAAAGTCGGTAACAATCGTGTTGTCCCCTGCTCACCTTCGACCAGTAGCCTGAACTCGCACTCCACCACCAGATCGGACGGTGTGTCTGTAAACGTGTAGACCACCGTGTTCTCGGAAGGGGCGTTGAATCGTCCCGGGGCGTGCGTCTGTGTGACCTCGATGACCCCGCCATTGTTGCTGACAGCCGTCGGCTCGAGGTAGTTCACGATGGTCGAGAACGTCCCGAAGGCCACCGTGCGGACAATGTTACTCGTCGGACAATTTAGGACTGTCGGCAAGGACACTGCATGAAAATAACAATTAAAGGGCGAAAGGTGAGATTTGCGGTTATAAAATTTACAATCGTACCGTGAAGTGTCGCAGAAGTGTCGCAGAAGCTTGCTTGATTTTAAATACTTTTATATACCATGTTACCGAAAGTTCTGACAACATATACATTTTTGCAATATTGTTTTTGTCTAGTCTATAGCACCAATTTATGTCATATTTTAAAGTATGAGATACAGACAAATATAAGTATGATGTGAATATACACATCGAATAATAATAATATTAATCAGCTTATTTGAGTTTATACTGCCCTAAGCAACGACAAAAATGGTAGAAGCAAATGCTTTTAAATTACGATTTTATACCTCATGAATAAAGAACATAATAAAGTACCAATTCAAATATATATATGGGCAAATGAGAGCAATGGATAACTGCTGACGGGTGACTTTGAAGATTATATAACATACTAATAAGATTGATTGATTGATTGATTAGGGTTGCTGACCCTTTTCGAACAAAGGTTATATACACAAGTGAGAGCCACTGGAATATAAGCACTATACCTATATAATAACCGGTCGCCCGATCATCACAGATATATCGATAATTTCCGTAATATTTGAATATTGATGATGACGTCGCCATATATTTTACGGAATAACCAGCTCTTTCAAAGATACTGTATTACAACGACATCTGTGATGAATGCACAGTGAAGTATTATCAAAGAAACTATAAGACTCAATGATGTCTTACTGTTACAAACTAACATTTTTTAAAGTGCATCCAATACCAATTACGTTATTCTATGGATATCAAAGTTATATCAACTACAATTAATTAGAACAGAAAAATATGAGCGACATGAATTTTAGTGCCGTCCTTTTCGATATATTGCTAATTTAAAAAAGATCTGCCGTGATTACAGTCCCAAAATAGGGTAAATCCAATGCATCGATACACCGTCCCATGCTACTGTCAACGGCTAAATATCTAGTACCAATCACTATGGATATCTAAGTTAACTAGAATAGGATAATATATCGACGATATGAATCTTAGTACCGACCTTTTCGATATACCGATAAATCCAAAAAACAATACCAGTGACATGATTATTGTTTCAAAATGCTGGTTGATCCGATGTATCGATATACCGGCCAAACTTACTGTTAATGGTTAACTATCCACTACCAATACTGCCATTATATGGAAATACAAGTACAATATGGTAATATATGACCCATTCTATCAAAACTAGGGATATGTCGCCACAATTAATTTTACATAATCAACAATTATCTCGCTCTCTCTACCTCGTGTATCTCTGACAAGGGGTGATGAAGAAAACACTAACTGCCGCATCTTTGGCCAAAGCTCTCCACCTTCCACTATCCAAAGCCACAACCCTTCAATCGCCATCCCCATCCACCCTTCTAAAATCCCTGGCAACACAATCCTTCCATCGCAAACAAGGCCTCCTCGTACCACCAACTTCCAAGTGCGACATTGCCAATTTCGGGATTTGCCCTCCATCCATACGTTCTACATGCCCAGCCCACCTCATGCGTCCCATTATCAACCTTTCGGTAAAGACTCCTATCACTGAAAACTTAAAAAATGGTCTATGGGTGAAAATGTTGTCATTGTGACAAAAATAACCTCCCCACCACTTATATACCAACTGCCGAAGAGGATTTTTTGTTCTGGGAGATAACAAAGCTTATAGGTTAATAAACTCACGCGGAAAAACTGAGTTTACGAACGAGCACGTCGCCGTGTTGCCGCTCGGGTCCGAAAACTCGTAGGTGACCGTCGACTCGGAGTTGACTAGGACAAAAGCGGCCCCCACCTGCGGCTGTGAGGAGGGCGTGAGGACCGTGAGTGAGTTGTCGGTGGCGGTGGGGGGGTCCCACGTAACGACCGCTCCTATGTCACCCGGTCTGGAGAACGCGACCATGTTGCCGGGACAGTTGGTGATGACGGGCGACGTCAGATCTGGACAAGATAGAGAGAGAAAGAGAGGTAATTTGTTAACGGCACATCAGCATTGAGGCTGCATTTAGTGCCATATAAGCGCCAATGATGTTCAAGTCCCATACAGGATTTTAACGAAACAAACAGATAAAAGGGATGACCATCCGGGATAACTCCCCACTCTTTGCGAAAAGATGGCCAGACTAGAATAACGAGACAGGTCGTCTTGCCCCGGGACCGCCATTTTATGTCCTCATCCGATGGACGTTCCCATTACCGGGTTTAGCCCATGAACAGACATAGTTACCGGGGTGTGGCCACTAACAGCTACTGGGAGCCACAGGTCAGAGTTGAGTGGTTGTCGAGGACCAGTTTTAGCAATCCATCCAACAAGGATGCGGATAACTACTATAGTAAAGGTACTACCCATCGCAATCACCCCAAACACAAGTTGAAAGAAGATCGGGTTAAAATGAAATGTTAATAACTGCTTTATGGCTAAATGTGTGATCCATCACATCAGAAGCAGAAACATGCTAAGAGATATTAACCACTGTATTCATTAAAAAATATAAAAAATATTGCCACAATTTTGTTTCTACTATATTGTACCAATCATAATGACTGAAAGTTAAAAATTAAACTAAAATTACAAAAATATGAATTTTGGACAGATTTTCCTTAAATATTTATCAAAACCTGTTTACCTCAACAAACTAATTTCCCAAAACGTCCCCGGTTTTGATGTGATGTGTCACATTTACCGTCAATAACTGCTCTACGGCTATATCTCAGTGGTCACGTTACCATATGAATGACGGTGAGCAGAGGCGGTAACGCGTCACATTTTTAAAGTCTTCGTCAAGATCTCCACCGAAAAAAGTTTGTCGCAGAAAGAAGGTGTGAAGCTGAACGCGCTCGTACTACAGAGATTAATGTTTTGGTTGATTATGTTTCCTAGCCCTAGTCAACAGACAAGTTACCCAAAGCCTTTGGTATACCATTTAGAGCCACCGAAAAACGACTCATGTACCACAACAGAACTTTGCAAGTGGGCACAACTCATAGGATTTAATTCCTCTTAGGAATTCTCAATAAGAGAACTATTGAAGTGAGACTACTGAATTCCTGCAATTCAGAGGGAAAATCTCCCACAATGGAAAAATTGAGAAATCTCACAAACACTTATTTCATTACAAAAATTCTCCCTTCACTGATTTATTAATTAAATTTTGTTGTACCGCTTCCACAAAAAAATACATTGTAACTTTCAGTTATAAATTTATCATAAACAATTTTATTTATCTCATCATATTGATTGATTCCATTGATTGATTATATTTCCTGGCCCTTTTCAAAGATGAGGTCAAATATATGAGCCACTAAGCCACCCAAAGCATTTGGTGTGACAGTTAGAGCCACTGGAATATAGCCACCATCACTCTGTATTCAAACTCAAGGGTTCTATTTCACCACAAAACTTACGAACATTCATAAATGGGACTTACGGATATTAAAAGTGCGTAACTTTCAAATGGCTCTTAACTTTACAAAGATTTGTAAATTCTATGTCACAAAGCCGTTTCAGGAGAATTCGTTCTTAACGTTCGCTGAAATCGTTCGGAAGTTTTTGTCTTATCATGATCATACGTAAGTTAATGTTCGTACTGACTGATTTGACTAAAACACAAGTTCCTAGGAGAGCGCTATAAATCTCATTGCTAAAATTAACATGAAATATAGTCAAGCAATCGATATCTAAACTTCTGTCAATATTGGCGAAGAATGGGCGGAGTAATCTGTCAGATACTGTGAGTTTTTCGTAATGGCGGAAACAGAATTTTACCCACCTTCGCATGTTAATAGCAGACTTACAAACCTTTAAATCGTTCGTAAATAAAAGTTTGTAAGCTACAAAGTTTAGTCGTTTGGAAGTTAAAAATGATCACTCTTATTAACTATTTCCAAAGGTTAAACTTACGAAGATTCGTAAATAATCTTTGAGAAATAGGACCCTGACCTGGCTCTCATTTGATTATTATTATTATTGGGCACATTGTCACCAAGTCAGAATTGAAATTGCTCCCCGCCCAAAAAAAAGAAGATTTGAATATCCTAGCGCCCACATTGATCCAATGACTTACCAAGAACAATGACGGTAAAGTCGCAGGTTGCGACATTGGCAGTCACGTCGGTGAACAAATAGGACACTGACGTTTCGCCGATCGAGAAGAAATCTCCTGGGGCGTTCGATCGGCTGCGATCCGGTATCCCGGATTCATCGGTGGCGGTGGGCTCGGTCCAGCTGGCGGTCGTTCCGGGATTGTTGTTGTCGGCAACGACGGTGATGTCGCCAGGGCAACCGGAGATGACCAGCGCATCCAAATCACCGACTGGAGAAGTGGCGGGAAAGGGTTAATTTAATAATATTATTCATTGATGGATTGATCGATGGATTGATCGATTGATTGAGCTTACTTGCCCCTTACTTTTCAACATCAGTGTTATATAGTTTTATTGATTGATTAGGTTTCCTGGCACTTTTCAACATACTGTAAAGGTTTCATGGGCCACCCCCAAGAGAGTTTGATACACCAGTTAGAGCCACTGGAATATAGTCATCGTCACTCCGCATTGAAACTCCATACCCTGCGACAACGGGTCCAACGACCTCCAAATTACTGGAATCTAGTGATTACTCTGGATGCTAACCCCTGACTTTTCAATCACAAGTCCAACGCTCTATCCACTTTGAGAACATTCATCGATGGCGCATATTGTGTTGCAAACAACGCAATCTTGCCAACAGAGATTGAAAAGCAGATTTTCTCTCCTGAACATTTTACAATTTTTATACATGTATTCCTATCCGGTCTGTATTTCTAATATAATAAGGCTCTCCCTGCACACACTTTTTTTATAAGAAATTCTTCTGTAAGAAACTACTGCTAGAGGACAAAAAAGTTAAAGAACTTTTAGCACTATATTGAAAGTTATAAAGAAACTCCAAAATTGTTAGTATACTGAAAATCATAACAAATGACTTGTTTTGTTGTGTATTGTGCATAATACTCACTATTTTATTATATCAAGTTTTAAAATCACCAATAACCTATTTGTATCAATAGATTTAACACCTAAATGTCTTGCACATGGGTTACCTATTATATCATATTGTTCGATAGCAAAAATTAAGAAACTGCTAAGAAACTTTTGGTAGTAATATCGGGTAAAATTTAAGAAACTTTTTAGTACTAGGGCCTGATCCTAGTTTCTTATAACAAAAGTGTAAATCATTATGTACTGTAAGACAAATATTTAATATATTCCAATATTCAATATTAAACTAGTAGCATAAGTTTAGTACCACCCCCCCAAAGAAAAAAAAACTGAAAAAAGGAGCTCGGCCGCTGATATAAATGAAAGTTTGAATTGTCTTGGCGTATTGAATCTTGTGTTTAGCCGCTGCAGTATTTCCATCAAGATAGGTTCATCATCAGCCCGGTAGGTCCTCGATTACTTGGTTGGTGTCTCGAGTAACACGGTCGATGTAGTTGGTTGGTCTTCTTCCCCTGGACGGTCATGGCAGTCTCAGACAGGTTACGTCAGAAATAATTTGATATTTGGATCGGCAAAACTGGCTCTTCGTTGAGTGACCAAAGATGAGATTGGTGGTATACCGTTATAAATTTCAGCCTTGGTTTTGTGCTCACGCCATGAAATATTGTGCACCGTCAATATTTTGAAACCTGGTATAAGCAATATATGGTGCATTGTTGTTTCGTGCCTCAGACCTATAAATTGTACGAGAAAAGTCTATTGAAGAATTCCTGGGTGATGTGAAAATTTAGGAAAGACATATCGATCTGGTTGATCTACGTGATCTGCCGGACGGTGTTCAACAGAAATAAAACTCTTGCCAACTGCATTGTAAATATTCCTGGTTCCGAATCACTGAAATGTTCCTAGAAAAACCTGATACATTTTCTGAAGAATAACTGAGAATGTTATTGGGAAGAAAGTATTTGACGACTAAACTTGTTAAAAAATTTCACATTCAAGACAGGACACTCTCCACTTGACGGTGTGCCAGAACGATTGGCACATCACAGGGGATTGATAGGATGTGATGGATGGTCTTGGTCAAGACTCCGGTGGAATATCAAATTCACAATTTTAGCCAGTAAGAGGTGGAGCTATACAGTCATTAAAAGAGGTAAGAGTGGTGGATAGGGTACCGACGTAGATCACCACCATACTTACTGACGATAATGTCGAAGGCACAGTTCGCGATCATGCCGGAGGCCGTGTCGTAGAAGAGGTAGTTTATTGCCGTTATCGACGGGACCGCAAAACTGGACCCCGACACCGGGGTGTTGGACACAATGATGACCGTTCCGTCGGAAACGGAGATGGCCGTTGGCACGGTCCAAGTGACCGGGATGCTGGTGGCCGAAGTCGTTGACCGTTCCACCACGTCGGCAGTCGGACAGTTCTGGATCACGGGAGGGGCGAGCACTGCATGATAACAATGATAATAGTAATAATAATTATAGCAATAACTAGAGCATCAATGATGTTGAAGCTCAATAAAAAATAATATTTATGCACCACGTCAGATCAGGTATTATGTCGACATTCTCCATTTTTGAGATGGGGGTGGGGGGGTCTCCAAAATATATCACATGTGCAATGGAACAAAATTCTGTAACTTGGAAAAATAATATTTTCTTCAATTTTGACGTCAAAATAAAGCTATAATGTTCTCTTTCTTTTTACACTAATATCTCAATATGACCAAGAACCGACATAATACCTGATCCGACATAATACTTGATCTGCCATGGTCAGCGTCAAAATTAGACGAGGGCTAAGGGCGATTGGCCCTCCTAAGCACTAAAAGTATGTAAATTGTGTGCAAAAGTGTGCTTCTTTGGAAAATTGAATGCTCAACATTTAAAAATTGCCCTCGAATGGAAAATTGCCCTCGAATGGAATATTTACCCCAGCCATGGTGCCTCACATATAGCGACCATTGCATGATAATAATAATTTAAGTTTCGGCTAAAAGCATCACAACAACATTGTACATGTATGTGTGACCACCCACCACTAAAGGCGGTCAAAGTCGTTGACCATTCCACCACGTCGGAAGACGGACAGTTCTGGATCACGTGAGGGGAGGCCACTGTCTTCGTTCGTCCTTCTTACTAGAAGATGGACCATCTTCATCATCATAATCGTCATCTAAATGTCGGATTTGGTGTGCTCGGAGGTGGCTAATTAGCCCAATCTGAGCCTTAAAATTTCTCGTACAGCATTGACAGGTCAGCGTGGTATCGGTATGTAGAGCTGGTGGAGTTGCGGGCTTTGCGCATCTTCGATACGCTGAGCTTCATACAATGTAGCTCACCTGCCAATCGCACCACGCCAATAATGATAGTTACGGTTTGGTGATTTATGACTGTCCACCACAAAAACAGGGTTAAGTCCATTTGGGGGAAAGTGACGTTTAAATTTGGTGTTTTTTAATTCTTCATTTAAAGATATTCAAAGATATATAATGTGTGTAGGTTTGGGATTAGTGGTGTATATAACTGAGAAGGGTTTATTGATGTACTTCCATTCACAACTCATTATCCTGTCATTTTTATACACTTTTGTAATGTGATTTGATGTTGCAGAAATAGTTAATATATTCACGAATGAATGAAGACAATAGGCTTGATTGATTTTTGAATTGAACGGTTTGCTCAACTTAAAAAAGGAAACAACACAAATTATTAAAGCAAATTATGAGTCGGTGTAATCTTGTTAACCATGCACCTAATATCAATATCTAGCCAAACATTATGTAATCAAGCCCTTAGACAAAGTGCAGCATGAATTATAATATTGTCATATATTCATAAATACCAACACAATGGGGCTGCACTTACTGTCACCATTCTATTCAGAGAAAGGATCGATGGATAGTCCAGTGCATGCATCAGTGCAATCACAGTACTGTAGCTACACCCAGTACACACTATATGTGACCGTGCACCACAAAAGCGGAGAAAAGTCGCGTGTGTTCATTCGGAGATAATCAATAAACAAACAAATTATAAAGATTTTACACAAGCGCAGACAATGACTCCTGTTACAATATCAATTTAACAATGGTTAACAACAACATTATTTCATGTAAACCACTGACTATGGTTTGCATGGTTCAGTAATATTACTATATTGTTTGTTGCAATTAAAACCAACATTCAAGACACATATTTTTCAATTATTTAATATTTCAGCATTTTGTGAGTGGCGTGACACTGTTTCATTGACGCCAAACCCGCACACATTATATATCATTTTAAAGACCTTGAAATGGAGAATCCATTAATACAAAGAACCAACTTTCCCCAAAGTCAAGTTTACTCTGCCTTTGTGGTGGATGGTCACATGTGTACTATAGAGGTTCTGCACGTTACGTCATTTCACCAAACTTAGAAGAATTATAATATAATAATAACCTTGGTGCAGGCATAACCACTGATGATTGGCTGATTAACAGACAATGATTGGCTGCTCATCAAAATATTTACAAAATCCAACTGCTGCAAACCTCTATGCACAGCATGAATACAGGTCAGCTGTGCTCCCTGGTGAATATGAGGATTATAAAGATGTTGTTTTCAGGCTGAATTGAGTACAACAAGACCGGGTACCTGACAACATAACAGAGCTACCAAAGACCCAATATAAATATGTGACCCATCACGTAGGCATTTGTCTGCAAATATGAAAAGTCATTCAAATTGACAAATAAGTGGATTAATCGACAATACATTAATGTTTTTCTCGTGCTTATTATTGTGATTTTATTATATATTTCAATAAAAACATATTTGGTTGAAAATTGAACGCAGAAAGTGGTATTTTAAGGCATATTTGTTAATTAATTTGGTATACAAAGTCCACATTTTGCAAATCTTGACGTCATTTTTATTGACTTTCTCTTCTCCAAAATGCACCAAAAAAGGCGTTAAAATGTCCACTATTTTATCCTTCTTTATCCGATTTGGGTATATTATAAAGCAAACGAAAGCTAAAGGTGCCCATATCAACGACATGCCTTAAAACATATTTTCATTTTTGGAGACAACAGCCTACATTAGGGGTGAAGGGTCACACATGTTTACCTCTAACTGTCACTACAAAGTCGCAGGTCGATGCCAGTCCCGTCGGTACGTCGACGAAACGATATTGCACGGGCGTCCGGGACGGCGCGTTAAACGATCCGGGTCCCCGGGTTGCCGTGGTTACGATCACGCCGCCGGTGTTACTGATTGCCGTCGGCTCCACCCACGTGACGGGCGTGGTGGGGGTATTGGCACCGACTGTCTCCTCCAGGTCACCCGGACAGTCAGAAACGGTCGGGGGCGTTAACTGGGGCTCCTCTGTTTGGCGAGAAAACGAGAAAAGAATAAAAATACAATATTGACTACTAAACTTAATCAATCAATCAATCATTCATTCGACAAAATGATTGCGCAGTCGTAACGAGGAATCGTGTGTGACGCATTGCATCAAAACCAGGGACACGCTGCTCAATTTAGTTCAATTCCATCGCCCGTTTCGTCCTAATGTATATATGACACACCATGGCAGTTCAGTTATTATGCCGGCCACCGACAATATTGTTCTTTTAATTGGATATAAAAAGGGGGGGGGAGGTCGTTTATTTTGATACTACAATCATCAAATTATGATATTTGGACGGTGTTCATAATTGGAAGTGAAAGTGTCCATTTTGGGGTAAAATTTTGAAATGACAATGACCAGAAATCATGTGTTAAAGTACATGTTTGAAAGCTGCATTCACTAATGTTGTCCAATGGTTTTAAATTCTTAGATGATTATCGCATTTATAATTGTCATGGATTTTCAACTTCAATAACAATGTGTATTATGATATTATTATTGATAAGAAATAACTTGTTGTAATTAACGTAAACAGATTAAGTTCAATAACAATGTATATTAGGGAATTATTATCGGCACGAAATAACTTTTTTGAACACCACCGTCGTTTATCTGATGATTTACTAACCTACAATTTGACCAAATTTCCCGCATTTTTTCAAAAAAACTGATTCACGCATTGAGAAGGAAACGGGTTGAAAATGGTTAAATATGAAAAATAATAGTTTGACAACAGATGACATAAATTTTATTAAATATGCATTTATCTCAAAAGATAAATAGCAGACAGAATACCTGTTTTGCTCTGGTGTGTCACACATATGAATTATTATGTTAAAGATCTAGTAACATGGTCCTAGAACTTTACCGTGTTGAAAGCATTGTATATATACAATTAAATCCCCTTTTGAAAAATTCCCCCCAAATGTACATAATCATGTACATAAAGGTACGAGTCTCGTGACGTCACAGCAGTACATTCACTTTCGAACCAACTCCGTTCAGTGTGTGACATAACGGGATTCGCGGAGCCACAGCAAGAATACTTCCCATTTATATTTAACGATAAATATGCGATTTCTCGCTCAAAAGTTACCAAATAAGGTATGTATGTAATGGGGAGATTATAATGCTGTTATTGAACTAGTTAAAACTAGAAAAAAGGAATTCACAATCCCCAAAACGGAATTTGCTTTATTAAATAACGGAAAATCAATGGCCCTACATATGTGATCCATCACATCAAAACCAGGCACATGTTTCAAATATCATATTTTGAGATATTGACATATCTGTATAGAGTGCACCGTTAGCCTTCATTTGGTACAACTATCGAGTATGTACCGTAAATGCTGTAACTTTTACTACCCTATTGTTATTATTTCAGATGGTTCCCACAGAATACAATGACGACGAAGAGTTAGTAGGTAAGTTGATAATAGAGGTT
>JAODAI010040011.1:0-18390 GCA_027575025.1 Scotoplanes globosa | reverse complement strand
ATATATTGAGAACGGAATGTCCGATTTGACTCTAGTTTGAAGCATTTGGTAGATAATTTTCTGCTCTATAACATCAAGTAACATTGAAACAAACCGTACAATCCCTTTAACCTGTATTGGATATATACGTGTGTCAATTTACTACACAGTGATGTCTGATGACATTTCGCTCTCGTGATAACTGACGATGAATTTCCGAAACTAGTCGCCGTTAGTCGTGTGATTATATATTCATGAGAGGCTAGAATACCTATTTATTTTCAATATGCACTACTATTTTAGTATTTTATGTCTATTTCAGACATGTCCAGTATTCTAAAATGTTTTATAAGACATTTTACTCAGTGTGTGTCTAATTTAAAAAATGCACACGCTTATGTAAAATACCATTAAGAACTTCATCATTATACAAAAAAATAAAAACCACGTCGGTAGGTTTTCGTTGTAGATTTCCATCTTGTGTTGAACATAAGAATTATAGTAAGCAGCCGTTATATGAGGGTTTTGACATTCCGTTTTTCATTACGTAGAATATCCTTTGAATATATAGGCAAAGGTTTTTCCCAAAATACTTCCTCGATGTGCACACAGGCATATGTCTTTCATTTGAGAAATTCGAGTTCATTTTCTGTCAAAGAGTATGTCGTTCATAGACATGGTATCTCTCTTCCGCGGTATGCATCTTGCATTCAACTCGAGAGGTTGGATAATCTTTGGTGATTATTTGTCGTATGAAAACATAAAGTGTTTGGATAAAAATTGAAAGTATCCGTCTAATAAAAAAATCCAGATGGGTCGTAACCCATGTGGGTGCGTGGTAAATTTTGTTGCATCTCCAGAATGAAAAAAAGTGCTCATGTGTTTGGCTGGATATAATTCGTTTAAAACGTATATTGATTCGCCCTGATGTACACGGCATATACCAAAGGTCCGTGTATTAGTAACAATTGAAAATAAGTCAGTAGTGCACCGATGTCGCAAACCGGTTATTACGGGGAGGGTGTTGGTTTCACGCCTTAAAATGGTGTTATGTACATATTTGTATTCCATATACCATGGGTATTGTATATAAGCGTACACGTGTATATATCTACTATGGTATAATACGTGTAGTTAAATATAATATGAACTTCAGTTCGTTGTTAGTTTACTTGACGTATAATAATTATGGTTGATATACGTAACTAATAAGATAATGTGTATATGATTTCCTATATAGGCATGTGCATATGCATGGTATTATAAAACGTGTAGTTAAATAGAAAACGAACTTCAGTGAGTTATTGCAGTAAAGTATAATATGGTTGATATACGTAACTAATATGATGATGTGTATATGATTTGAGACTGGTTAAGGAGTAATGCGTATCCTATACACGTATGTATATATAGAGTGATTTGTTAATCACAAACAAACAATCTTAAATGAAAGAAGTAAATTAACATAGTAGAAAAACAGGTAATAATGGTTAAAAACATTAAATATAACTTTACGTAAAACAATAACATCGAAAGAAAATAAATAAATTATAATAGGCCTAAGCCAAAAAAATATTACGAAAATAACGTCATATATAATAAGGGTATATATAAATATATACAACTCGTTAAGGTATCATCTATCATGCGTTCCTTTTTGTGGTTTCAAACAAACGCATACAGTGTTAGCGATGCATTTCTGGTAGTCAGGGAATTTGTATTCGGTAATTTCATGATGATATTGCTGAAGTGTACTTAGGCGCGTTACCCCGCCAACTGTGTTATGGACGTTTTACATGCCTGTGTACCAAGTGTTTGTATTACGTATATCAGTTATTTACCATTGCCCTGTTGGCCGGCGGCGATAAGAGGCGCACCGTTTCCATCTCGGACCGCGTGGAAGTCAGGTTTGGATTTATCCGAGACACCTAGGCCTACTATGGGTAAAGTGCGGGCCCCAAACACGCCCGTCACCGTGGGAGACAGCCATAATTATATTCTCCCTCCACCCAGTCAAGACGCAACGATAAACCGTATCAGTCAAAGAAGTAGTTATACATGGCGTGGTAGAAAATAACGTCGAGTCGATCTCGTGCTTCACAGAAGTTCAGTAAATGCATATAGACACAAATAATAATAATAATAATAATAATAAGGATACAATGGAAATAAAATAAAGAGAATATTAAAAAATAAATGATAAAAGTAAAAATCATATACAAAGACCATTTTAACAGCAAAATCTTTGAAATAACATTAGTTTTGAGTAATACTTCTAATAAAAAGTAGTAAATCAAACGTAAACAAATATATATATATGCCTATCAATAAAAGTAACACAGACATAGCCTACCCTACTTTAACATAGACATACGCAATACAAATAAATGTGCATAAAAGAAGTGACAATAGTGGTAAAATCAAATTAACACGGTAAACAAAATACAAGACAACAATAGCATGCGTACAGTTCTTACAAGAATGAAATAGTAATATATTTAAAATAACCAATTAAAGATATAGGAAAACGACAAAATAGTTTCTATTTAACTATTAAAATATACAATATTTGATGTACAACAATAAAAGGGATTTAGGACGTATCTTTAGAACGATTCTTTTCCAGCAAACGCTCGTGTATTTTGAGGACAATTTAAATGTGACGTCATAAGTGGACAAGACAATAACGCTACGAGCACATTACCGTACATACAGTACAGTAGCCTATGCATAAACTACTGTCACAGGACTATGAATTATGTTGAGTTTATACTTAGAATTAATAAGTTATGGTGCTTATAATGACTCTGAACATCCTATTACTAGCGGTTATTGTAGTCTAACCTCTTGATGTCCCTGATAATTCCATGAAACAAAGGCATTAAAATGTTCATATATTATTTCAATAATGTATAGAGTACATATGTATGTAGTTTGCCTTAGCCGAGTCCAACGTATGCTGCACGCCACCGTTGCGCTGGCATGTACCAAGCACGCTAAAGTGGAAAACAACAATATTGCGGTCATTGTGATTAGTTTTATTTTGGAAATACTTGGATATTGTCACATGTGACTCGACTCAGTGTGTTATTTTATGGACCTGCAGCTATGAATTTTATGATTAATAATGAGTAAAATAGTGATGTGTATGTCATTATAACGTTATACGTTCATAAATTTGGGCCTTAGCTAAAATTGGAAACAAAGCTTAATTCTGAATTAAACTTTTTAATAGGCATCATACTTTATGAATACTCCAGTATAGGCCTGCACCATGTACACTACATACAGTAAACATACTCCTGGTCTACGTAGGCACGTGTTCATAGTTGTCGCTACTTAAATAATAATTATGTTATTTTACTGCCAATATTTAATAAATGTATATGAATTACAGATATATATCATGACTATAGTTGGAGCACAATGTAATAAATAGTGAGTAATAATATACATAGTCGATCCCACTCTTACTTGGCAGTATCTGTATGTTTACAGGATTAGGCGTATGTCAACAATGGTGCCACAATTTAACAACTTTAAAATTGCCAAAAGAAGTCTAAATATTATTCTCTCCGCCATTAATGTTATCGCCATTTGAATCTATTTTTGTTATTTAGTTAGTGATTTTTCGCATATACAATTATTAGTTTTACACAGTTGCATGCAATGTCGTATACGAATTATAAAATTAAAATTGAATACGACTTGTGACGTCACAGTGTCATTTGCACGATTCGGCACCCATTTACTACGGCTTCGGAAAAAGTCGGAAATTGGGTTAAATACTGCCAGAAATAACGTATTTTCGCATAATTATGTATAAGTTAGCCACGAATTGAAGTGTAATTAGTGCTGAGAAATTAATATAACATACAAGTGATCATAAATTAATATGGTTTTCCTATATCTTTACGGTCCACAGAAATAACCATTGTTAAAGTAATTTAATGAAACTTATAAACATCATATTAAAGGTATACATATGGTATACCGGAACGTTTCATCGGAATCAATTGGTTGTAAATGTCAAGTTGACGGTATACACTATGCGTGTTGGAATATATCATACAACTAGCCATCGGTATATAAACAAGCATGTGTGGGTGAATCATAATACGTCATTCGCCGTTTTCCAATACACCGGTCAGTTTGATACTAATGAGTATACCAGCATAGTTCGTTTCTATATATGGATTGTCTAAATTTAACAACGGACATAAGCAATTATTACTGACTCACTAAACGTTATAGTAACATACAGCTGTGATAATATTAAATACAGGCTATTTGTGTTTAATGATAATGGCTATTAATAGATTGTAGTTGTAAATCTATTTTTGATTTCGCTACCTGACCGGTCTTCGGAGTGTATAAAAGGACTGTAATTTGGGGAATATAATCATTCACCTGATTGAATTCAAACGAAGAACATCGTATACAGTTCAATACTACTATACACTACATATTGTCTATGCTGTCACTGTGAACATTTTGACTTTATATACTGAGTTTATGGATCAGCTTTCTATGTGAACACTATATCATTAACATCATTTTCTGAGAGTTTCGCGTATCATACTTTACATAGACTTTTGTTCTTGTTACTTCGAAAAGGTGTTTATATTATCGTCAATACCGGTTTCCGCCAGTCTGTTTCACTGTATTTAAAGTTGACTATATAGACAGATACACATAACCACCTTAATACTATATCTATATAAATAGTTTGGTAAAGATCTTTCGTGAACATTGGAACGTTGAAGGAATACAATTGTACTATATTTCATAATAATTATCATTGTGCAATTTCGATTTATTTTTAATCATGGCATTTATGTGTGTAACCTGTTCGAAAGGTTTTAAACTTCGACATCATTTACAACGACACATGTCGTGTGTGCATGGTAATGGCAGTGTATTTAGTTGCAATATATTTACGAAGATATTTTCGAGGAAAGACAATCTCATCCGTCACCAACGTCAACACGAGTTAGACGATATGACTTACTCGTGTAACTTGTGTGATAGCAGGTTCCTGCGAAAAGACGGTCTGACCCAACACCAAACAAAGCATATCGGCGAAGATACTAGTAATGCGTTAACATACAACGAAGCTGATAGAGAACCTCTGTCTAAACGTCGACGTACTGCGTCTCCAGCAACGAAACCAGAAGTGGGTGACGTGGTTCCAACACCCGTGAGTACCGATTCCGTTACAGTTGAAGAAAGGGTGGAGGGGTGCTAAGCGGAGACGTGCATAGTAGAAGTCCGCGATATGAGGATGATGTTACTCTTCCACATGGATTTGACCGTGCGATATTGAAGATGTGGGTGTACTTTACAAACAACAATGGTCAAACATACGCACCAAGTTTCAAACGAGAAGTAAACTGAAGAATTCGTTCAACTTTCGCCTTCAGAACTTGACATCTACCGAACTTTCTGCGATAGCGATACAGGTGTTTCAGGAACAGGCCACTGCGTTCAAGATAAATGTAGGGTTTGGCTTCTTTCTGAGAAATATAGAGACCTGTAAATTACAACACTACTATGCCTCTAACAACACTTTGTTGTTTTCTGAACCCCATCAAGTGACCGACAAAATAAGTTTTCAACGTTTCCTGGATACATTGTCTATACAAGATCCAATGGAACACGTTCGCAAGCAGAGACCCAACTCCAAATGGATTGTTGAACTGGTGACAAATGTAACTTTATACATATACAAGTTGAAGGATCACCCGATCGGCGGTAATACTATGCTCCCTGATTATATCACTAACAACAAGGCTATTGTGAGTCTGGAGAAAGATCGACATCAAGGTACCGTTTACGACGACAATCTATGTTTCTTCAGATGTGTGGTACTGCACCGGGTTGGCAATGTAAAAGCATTAGAAACAGAAGTAAAAATATATTTCGAAAGACCACCAGTCAGAAGAAAACAAACAATTTCAAAGATATACTACTTTCGGATTTACATGGCTACGAGGATCAATTAAAAATTAATATCGTCGTGTATGAAATGACAACAGCGGAAGCAATGATCGAGGAAGAAGAAGACAACGAGGTATCTGAATCAGGGTTAGAAGAACGTCCAACTGGACCAGTAGCACGTCGTATGACAATACAATGTATCTCAATCTATATGGTACCCATTTCTCGTATATTCGGGATATCGACGGCTATACGAAATCTTATCAATGTCAAAAATGCTTAAAGCTGTGGCAACATCGAGGGATGCTCCATCGTCACGAACCGACGTGTGACGGCGTCGGCGTCAAACACAGATTTCCAGGAGGTATTTACACCCATCCAAAAACCGTGTTCGAGCTACTAGAAGAAGAGGGAATCGTAATTCCTCCACAGTTAAGATACCATCCGCACTATGCAGTGTTCGACTTCGAGAGTTATTTGAAGAAATTACAAGAAGAATCCACAAGTAAATTAACATGGGAGGCAACACATGTCCCGCTAAGTGTAAGCGTGTGCAGCAACGTACAAGACTTCGAAAAACCAATGTGTTTCATTTCTAATTGTAAATCAGCTCAATTACTGGAGACGATGTTATGTTATCTTACCGAAGTATCTGTACATAGCAGCACGATTCTCAAGCAACAGTATTCGCCATATATCTCGGAGATTGAAGCACGTATTAAATCCGACCAACCTGCATTTGAGGCACTATGCCAACAGCTTGAGAAAAATGCCAGACCAAGACAACATCACTTACAGGTATTATTGAATAAATTGGAAGCGTATTTATCCGAACTACCTGTCATTGGTTTCAATTCTGGATCGTACGATATTAATGTTGCCAAGAAAACCTTCTTTCCTTGGCTCGTGGAACATGATCCACTTCAATTCATAGTAAAACGCACTAGCAATTACATGGTCGTATCTTCAAAATACCTGAAATTCATTGATATCACCAACTTTCTAGCACCGGGGTTCAGCTACGATGCCTTCCTTAAAGCCTACGACTGTGCTCAGCTGAAAGGGTTCTTTCCGTACGAGTAGATCAATCTTGATAACCTAAACAACACGGAACTTCCACCGCATGATGCATTTTACAGCGACTTGAAAAAGTCTAATATCAGTAGAGCTGAATATGCCTATTGTCAGCAAGTTTGGCTCGAGGAGCATATGCAATCGATGAAAGATTTTCTGCGTTGGTATAATAACCGTGACGTTGAGCCTTTTATAGAAGCCTTGGAAAAAATGGCCCAGTTTTACAAGGAAAGAAACATCGACGTATTTAAAGATGGAATATCCGTGCCTGGACTTACAATGAAATATTTATTTCAAAAAGCAAATGGTGAACCGTTTGCCCTATGTGGTACGTGAGAAAGACAAAGACCTTTACTATACGTTTCGGTCCAATCTGGTTGGAGGTCCATCCATTATTTTCAACCGGCATCAGGAGAAGGGTAAAACGTTTATACGTGGTACTGACAACGTGTGTCAAAATATTATCGGTTTCGACGCCAATGCACTGTATCTGGGAGCTATTATGAAAGAAATGCCAACGGGACCATTTCTAAGACGACGGGAAGAAACCGGATTCAAGTTGGAGAAACGTTGTCCCGTGGCGATCGACTGGTTAGAGTGGTGCGTTCATAAAGAAGGTGTACATATTAGACATCAATGGAATGATAAGGAGAAGCGAGTTGGGCTACTCCGACTTCCTGTCGATGGTTTTTGTAAGGAGACGAATACTATCTACCAATTTCATGGATGTTACTGGCATGGTCATCCATGTCACATTAACGAAGGAAAGACACACAACGAAACAAGACATAAACCACTCTCTGTATTGTATACAGAAACTCTTCGCAATTCGGCCTATATCAAGTCACTCGGTTATGACTATAAAGAGATGTGGGGTTGTAAGTATTACGGCCTTGAAAAGACGTCACAAGAACTGAAAACCTTTATAAAATCGCGTCGCTTACCTCTAGAACGAAGTCGTCAGTTGAAACCAGAGATAATCATTCGTGCCATTCGTGATGATCTCATATTCGGTGCCATCGAATGTGACATTCACGTCCCAGATGCCTTAAAGCCTACGTTTGCAGAAATGTGCCCGATTTTCAAGAATACCGAGATATCTGTCGACGATATTGGCGATCATATGAAGGAGTTTGCATTGGATGGTAATATCATGTCGAGACCACGCAGGAGTCTCATCGGAAGTATGTATGGCGAGAAAATCCTACTTGCTACGCCACTCGTCAAATGGTATTTGGAGAAAGGATTGAAGATCACCCGAATTTATCAAGTCATTGAATTTACTCCTAAAACTTGCTTCAAAACGTTTGGAGAGGCAGTATCAAATGCAAGACGGGAAGGCGATAAAGATCCATCAAAAGCCATCATCGCCGATACCATGAAACTAATGGGAAATTCCTCGTACGGAAAAACAATTACCAATAAGGAAGGACACACCAATGTCAACATAGTTACAGAGAAGACAGCAGCTATACTGATTAACGAAGTACATTTTAGAGACCTAAATGAAATTACCAGGTTTTGTTACGAGGTTGAATCGGCCAAGCGTTCTATCGTCATGGATTTGCCCTTGCAAATTGGGTTTTTTGTGTACCAGTATGCAAAGTTGCGGATGCTGGAATTCTACTATAACTTTCTAGACACATATTTTGATCGATCCCTTTGGGAATATGTCGAGATGGATACTGACAGTGCATATATTGCCATTGCTGCAGAAAGTCTCGACGAGATGGTGAAACCAGAGTTGAGAGAAGTTAACATGCAGGACAAAGTAAATTGGTTTCCGCGTACGGATACCGAAGAGCATGCAAAGTATGACAAACGCACACCTGGTCTATTTAAAGTAGAATGGGAAGGGTCCAGTATCGTCGCACTCAACAGTAAAATGTATTATTGCTCTGGTGGGACGGGCAAAGATAAATACAGCTGTAAAGGGATCAACAAGAAACGCAACGATATTAGAAAAGAGATATACCTAGATGTCCTCTATTCCAAAATTCCATATATCGCAGAGAACAAAGGATTCCGAGTAAAGGATAATCAAATGTGTACCTACTCACAGCTGAAAGCCGGTTTCACTTACTTTTACCCCAAACGAAAAGTATTAAAAAATGGGATCCAAACAACATACCTCGATATCTGAAGGGGTCTATTCAAAGACGTCATATCGAATAACATATTGTGTGTTCCAGCTATATATAATATAGGTGTTATTTTATCTCCATGGCTATACTTATCCAACGTGGAGATAAAATGAAAGAATAGTTAATAACTGTTATGATAGCGTATGGGTTAGTTATGTCGTCCTATGTGTTGGTGTTCTAGTTTGTTTTCCCTCGTAGGTTTTTATATATCTTTCCGTATTTCCGCATGTCCGAGGTAGGTAGTGCAGGTTTCACACCAGTTGCGAACGGGGTCCTTTGGGGTTTAGGAGCACGGTAAGTCAGGGGGTCTGCAAAATCAAGATATGGCTCATCATCGTGTAGGCGAACAGTTCCAGGGGTTCCGGCGGGTGTGACAGTCATCGCTCTTATCTGCTTCGGCTATGGTTGGATAGCTGTTTAGAGATTCCGTATGACTTTCGTGTGGGGTTCAGTGCATTATAATATTCTTTACTTTTCTTTCTTACATAGTGGATTTTAACAATCTATGTTATTACAAATTATCAAACCGTCGAGTCGGCTCAGAACCTAGAGACATTTTGCTATACTAGCTTAGGCCCACCATATGTGAGATCGAAGTATTGGTCTTTTATTTCGACTTATATATTTTCGAGAGTTAGTTGTCATCTAATGGAGATTTTCTTCATATATTCCTTCTTTTCTCGTTTGTGGGGAGAGGGCCATTATCTTGTCCTTATCTTTCCCATTCGTGGTTTTCATAAACCTTCCTCCTCCTTCTTTTTGAATCCAACTATATAGTCACTGTCCTCATTTCACTTTGGAAGAAGGCTTTATAGAAGCATATACCCATACTATGATTTTAGCAATCAATCGTTGTTATAATTGCCAACTGATCATTTGTTATTCTAGCACTCAAACGCATGCACTGACCTATAACGATTTGGAAAGCAAATATTTGACATTCGGGGAGCAAATAACTGCAATGTTGAACAACTTTTCCAAGATTTAAATACCAAACTGTGAACTGGAACATCGCTAGCAATAGAAACACCCATAGCATTATCTGTACATTCAGATAAGGAAGCCATCCACTTGACGTTCTTATCTGCCAGGTCATATCCCTAGTTTGACTTATATATAAATATCATTACGTGTTGACTGGGCGGAGGGAGAATATAATTATGGTTGTCTCCCACGGTGCTGGGCGTGTTTGGGGCCCACACTTTACCCATATTAGCCCTAGGTGTCTCGGATAAATCCAACCCTGGTCTCCACGTGGTCCGAGATGAAAACGGTGCGCCGTATATCGCAGCCGACTAACAGGGCAATGGTACATACTACTAATATTATAATCTAAGCACTTCATATGTATATGCACGAATAACTGCCATAACAGAGTTGTCGAAACAACGCCTATATATTTCTTACGGCCTGGAAGGTATATTTATTTTACGACGTTATGAGACCACTAAAGTGGATGAAGTATAAACACTTATAAATTGCACCGTCACGTCGGGTGGTCATCCAATTTATAAATTTAAAGTCAATTTTGGATATTTTGAATTTGAGAAAGTCGTTCGTGTGGGAAAACCGTGATTGCTCTCGGATAAAAAACACACTACCAGACCCGATCCGCGAATCGAACCCTGGATCTCCCAATGCTGAGCTTCATAGACTCTTCACAGATATGTAATGATCAAAACACATCTTTCCCGAAATGTAATCTCTAACCTAATATGACTGTGTTTAAACTTTGTTATTCATTTGTGCTATACGCTAATATGTTTCCTTTTCAGCTACGGTTAGTGGCTAATTAATATTTTGATTTGTTTATGTTTAGCAAGATTTTCACTTTGTTGTTGCTTGTTATATGATATCGTTTTTTATTCTCATAGAATTGCTATATTTATTTAACTTATTTACCGGTTTACTATTAGATTACTATTATATTACTATTGTATATTTGTCTCTATACTTTCTTCGTTTAAATAACTCTTTTTGTTAGTTATTATTTATGTTTTATTTGAAAACTTACTTTTTTATAATTTCGAAAGTATTATTTTTAAAAATCTTTTTCAAATATGACCTTTTGGGAGGTATTCGGGCCTTAATTTGATTGTATAACTTCTTTAATTTAATTTTGTTTATTTTAAGACAATGGGGATTCATTATACTAGTAACTTAGTCAATATTGTGTCATATAATAAACTATCTACTGACCTTATTTAATGATACACCAAACAGTATGATATTTTACATAGGCTACATAATTATACGTATCAACCCTTATTATACTTTAAATTAACTTGGTTCATATGTATTTACATGTTATACTTATCATACCCCATTATGCATATAGGTAAATACATATATAGGATATACAATACTGGAATGGGATGCCTTATAATATACATTACAAATTCTTACACCACCGTACCATCCCCTAAAATACATATCTATGTTCGAATAGTTGACGTCATCGGTCCACTACCAACTAGTTTTCAATTTTACAAGCGAAGTAGATAAACTAACTGACTTGCCAGAGTATTCCACGGAGCCAACACGGTTAAAAACATCTGATTATGTTTCTTATTCTGAGGATACGCTGACTTTTATACACCTAGCTACTTCAACCTGTTTTCATACGACATATCATCAACATCATTTAAAAACAGTGGAATCGGTATTATTTTTGTGTCCAGAATCCATGGTTGAATAAGGATACAATGCATATCGCGATATCCATCTAGTATGTATGTTACAAACAAAAAAACGCTTTAATATATACTCTAAATGGACATACAGTTCACATAACGGATCTCAGCTGTTTGGAAAGCAGTCGCCTAATTGTCAAGTGAAAAATGACTCTCTTTCATCATATCTGAAAAGACGACACTACATGTAAAGTCAAGCATTTTTTTGACACGAACAAACGAAACCTATCGATTTAGCTTTTATTGTTATTCTTCGAGAAGTCATCAAAGTATAACCTGAAACAATGAGGATAACTTGAAATAAACGGACACACTCCTGAAATGATACAGACACACACTGCCTAAATGTCTTATAAATTAATCCTGTTACAATAATCGTAACGTATTTAATGCAGTATTAGTAGTGATATAGATAAAACACTAAACTAGTCACCAAAAAGAGTATCACACTGTTAGAAAATACTCGATTGAAAGACTATAACTACTGTGAACGACGACTGATTTAGGAAGTTCATTGCGATCTTATACACGAGACGGATGTAGTCAACTGATATACGGGGTATGTTATAAATATTGCATCATATACATAAATATACCTTAAAATACTAGCATATTGTAAATATATCCTGAAACACATATTTTAAATAAATGTTTAACCAGCATTTTACAATAATAAACATGACATAAATATACTTAGATCATGTCTAATGTCGCACAACCTTAACGTTGATCAAATGACTGCATGGTAATAGCAACATAATATGTAAGACGTCTAAAAAGGAAAATTATGTGCAATAATCAAAATTTGTATAAAAAATACGGAAATATCATAATATGTGTCTTGTACATTGAGATAATATACCTTTTCAAATATATAAACCGACCTAGTATTAATAGGGAATTGCGAAATCGTCATTAAAAGTCTTAACATATCGTAAAATACCTCCTTTTGTTAGGAATATAATGAGCGAAACGTTTGCATAAGGAAAATATGAACTAGCTTGTAGCCTTTTAATGTCATATAAAACATATTGAAGTTACTATTACTTTAGTATAAACTACAAACCTCTAAATGGGCTAATGTTATTGTGATAAACGAAATATACTCAAATTTGGGAATTATATCCGTGGCAAACTGAACCAGCCACTGTATTATTCATGATAGCTATAAATAACAACCAGCGACTGTATTATTTATGATAACTACAAATAGTGATAGACTATTATAAAGTAAACATTGTCAGGATAACTACGACACAGTATTATAATATGAAATGCAAAATATGAAACCCAAACTATTGTTTCGAAGGTATATACGCAATAGTAATATTCAATATGATAATGTGATACAGGTATACAATTGAAAAAAAAATGGTAACAAGTCCCCAACAATGGATAATCAACTATAGCATATATGACTATAAACCCACTGTAGCATAGAGCCAGGACGCGAATAATCAACACTATAATGGGCATGAACAATGAGGATCTGAAATCAGTGCAATACAGGACCCATCAAACCGATACATACGTCCATATACTCAAGTATATGTAGAAATATGATGTAAATTATAACAGTCGTCATGTGTTATCAACACTCTATTAATCGTCACTCAATCTTGACAAAAAACTACCACGTCGATCTACTATTCAGTATATCGATTGTATATACGGCAATTAAGGTGTCGAATAAATAAATTATTATACAGACAGTAACATACGGATTTCTAAAATCAAAGTAAACATCTGACAATCTAGTTCGAAACAAGTTCTTCAATCCTATTTCGTATATTTTACCTTCTTCACCCCGTTTTCTCCAAACACAATTATTAATATTAATAATTTAATCCGGTCCTGTATACTTTGTAGATAAGTCAAAACATGTCTGTGATGTCCAGACAAACGGTCGCCGTCGATTATGACGTATGTAGATTCCCGAATCTAATATACCTGAAAATAATTTTACTGGGACAAAATACATAGGCCTACTATATAATTTCATACCCTTTCATAAATATATTCCTACCATTGTCCCTACTACCAATTGAACTTTACCTTTCCCACAATAAACGTATCATACGCAGCTGTTGACCGTAACGTCATGCCGTACTGATCACACACATTATTGCATAATGTGACTCATACACTCCTCACACTCATCAAACTCCTCCATAAATGGGGTTCATCCGGTGCATACTATACTACTTACGAACCTAATTGTACAACATTAATGGGATATTGTGTATGGACATATTGTACTTATAAATATTATATTTGCTTAAGGTATTACTTAATTGGTGAATCTGACTTTAAAATATCATTGGGTGGATGAATGACCTTGGTGATCAGTCCACTAACCAACCTACCCTTATGTAAACATTGATCAAACCTTAGCCCTAACTTAACTGGTCCTTTTGGTGTTCATCTGACCTGGGGGGGGGGTACCGACCCCATGAATAT
Source organism: Scotoplanes globosa (assembly GCA_027575025.1). Taxonomy (NCBI): domain Eukaryota; kingdom Metazoa; phylum Echinodermata; class Holothuroidea; order Elasipodida; family Elpidiidae; genus Scotoplanes; species Scotoplanes globosa. Next base: position 4,100 of record JAODAI010040011.1, on the reverse strand, counting down.
CGGTCACTGTATATCCGAATAACTTTAAAATTGTTATGTATATATAAATTATGTTCTATACAACGTGGTAAAAAAATGTTAGTATGTCAACTTTTGTAGTTATGAGCTAATTAAAAGCGTAAAATTACAATTTAATATTAATTTCGTAAAATTCCCCAAATTGTCTCAAATCGAACTCAAAATATAATGTAACTCTATTATAATCTAGGATAAAGAAAAATGAAGACATATATAATACTAGAGATGAGTTTCGGGATTAATATGTAAAGAAAAATGGAATTGATAAGCTATTTTAGTATTTCCTTATGTATTTCATTGTTTTTAATGATTTGGGGAATTTTCTATGTATTCTGTTGCTTCACGTCTTATGTATTCTATTTTTTTGTATTATTATTATATTGTTTGAAATGAAAGTATTTGTATCTGACAATAAGTTGAGACTTGCAGAATGAACTGAATTGTCAATATATTTACAAATAACAGTGTAGCAACACATATAACCGGTTTTCCCATACAGTTAGTGTACACACATATGCAGTAGTTGTACAATTTTTAAACATACCATTTTACAATTCATGAGACACCCACATGGAATGTCGGATTTAGATGGTAATGGTGTCAAATGTGCGCCAGACATGAACCCCCAAAAAATTAAGGAAAATTTCATATCCCGAGAGGTTTCGATTTACAAGTAACAATTGTTTTGGGGTATTACCCTCCCCCCCTCCAGTTAAGTTAGGGTTAAAATATAGTAATGTGTGGTAAATTGTTCAGATGCGAGCTTGTGGTTGGGCGGAAGAAAAAAATAGAAACGATCGTAAATTGGCTTCCAAAATATAAATGCAATTACGTTTTATACTGAGATCACAAATATTATATTATATAACCCCCCTTGGAACGACGATGAGATCGTTGGACGGCACGTCACAACTTATCTCCTAATTGAGGAATATATTTCACAAATTGAGGCACTGAGAAAAAAATCATGATATAATAGACGAATTTACAACGAATGTCTTATTAAACGGCTTTCCTAAAATAAAAATAGGGACATTGGTTTAAGGTGGTTAGAAGATAAACTATAAACTGCGTTCACAAATGTGCTCAACTGTTTTCATTATAAAGTAACAAAGGACTGACGTCGGTGTGTGTTCAGTTCCACCTCTCTAAGCATGTAAGCTTACACCGATCATCGCCCAGTATAGACCACTGGTGATGACATTATAATGACCGTCGCTATTGACCTGTATTGAATAAATATGGGAAAATATTTCAGCGGCTTTATAACTCGTATATCAAAAGCTTTGGGTGACTCATAACATCTGCGTTGAAAAGGGTCAGAAAACTGTAACAATCAAATATTGGAAACCATGCATAGGCTGGGAGCCCAGAGGTTTTCTTCAGCTGATATATAATAAAGGTTTGGTGGTGGGGATTTGTTCATATTAGGCCACCTATCAATATTATATATCACTGCCGGGTCCTATATAGTGCGAGTAGCCCGGGACCCACACATAGGGGGCCCATAAAGACATTTATTCAGCTGAGAGATACAAGGATGACATGTATTGGATACCACTTCCCGGGGGTCACATTCGGTGAAAACGCAACAACAATTTTGGCCTGTATAGGGCCCTAGAGAGTAGCTTCAAATGCCACGCCGAGAGCCGTTTATTCAGCTGAAAAATCCAAGGATGGACAATTTTGCAATGTAGCTGTTATAGATTGTGGTATTCAAAAATACCAACGACAGCAATGTTATCCTCTACCGGGGCCCCGACAGTAACCCAAGATAGCCCAAACTATCACATATCACAGTGTTAACTGTTTTCTTAATCTCAAATAAAAACATATTAAGTTTACTGCAGTGGACATATTATATATTTATATCTACATAGATGCAACTTGTCGGATATCACTCCCCACATGTTAATCACAGCACATTGGGCTTGTACGTGTCCCTGTGTCGTATACTAAGGTTACGCCAAGAGGCGTTTATTCCTGCTGAAAAATACAAAAATGTATCCTTCTGAAGTGGAACCGTTATACATTGAGGTATTTAATACTACTCACAACAGTAACTTTATCATATAGTGGAGCCCATACAGTAACCACAAAGGTCCCAAAACCACACATATCACTGCGTTAACTATTTTATATACACACATATTAAGTTTACTGCAGTGGACATATTATATATTACTATCTACATGGATGCAGCTTGTAGGATATCACTTCCCGGGGGCCAGATTCAGTTGAAATTATAATGACATAAACTGGGGCCTCTGCAGGGCCCTAGGTAGTAACTTCAAATACCACGCCCATGCAGTGGCGTTTAATCAGCTGAAAATATAAAATAATGGATCCTTTGGCAATATATCAATTATACATTGAGGTATTCAAAAACACCCACGACAGTAAATGTATCTTTCTTGCATGTACTCGGGCCCAGACAGAACCCCCAATACCACACATATCACTGTGTTAAGTGTTTTAGTTACAGCTGAAATACACATATATTGAGACGGTAATGTCATAAAGGCCACGTCCATGGATGAAAAATACAAGGATGATTAATTATATCGAAATTGTTCGGGAGAGGTTTTTCTGCAACATATATTACGTGCACTTTGGAAAGAGTCCGCGAAAATAGACAGCACTTGCTCAGTGTGTATTGTATATGCTACAGTAAACCAGTGGCAATGGTGCCTCTTCTAAATATAATATGATGTTATGTATATTAATATAAAGTATGAACCAAGTTCTTCCAGACTGGTTAATGACCACGCTGAAATTAATTTCAGCGAAGCCGGTTGTTTGTCGGGTGTATGTTCTTATACGAGTCAATAATATAAACTTGCTTAGAACAATCGGTATATCTACAATGAGTATCATAATCAAGCTACAAAGTATTATCACTGAAACGAGAGATTAAAATCATTGACACTGTCCCGTTCGAGCATTACTGATTACAATCTCCAACTAACAGACTAAGGAAATGGGAGCTGCGCCTTTAAAATATAAAGCTCCACAATTGACAAACTCGGGCTTCTCAAAAATGTTAATTGAAATGAAGAGTCTTCGACAGTGCATATGTATTATTTCACTGTGCTGAAAATATAGTCATCTCTAGACGACTAATATATGAAGTTTGAAAAACACATTCCAGAATTAGTATATACATACATTTTATGTGATTCAGTGAAACAGTAACCTTCATACGCAGGCTGACAAGTATAAAAGTCCGTGCACCTTTATATGAATATACCATTCAGCGTGGATACATCCATCAGGTCGGCGTCATCATCACATAGTTATTATATCCATTCAGCCTTTAAATCAAAATGGCCGCCATTTTATTCAGTGTACAGTAATCATTCTGATTTATAAAAAAGAGTATTCAATGTAAATGTTTCATAATATTTCATTAGTGTGTATCATAATAGAAACCATAAAATTACAATATACAATGTAAGGCTTATTAGTATAGCATAAATAGTAATGGTCGTCACCTTGGAATTCAAACTAACACGATCATTATCAACGCAGAGTAATACCAATATTCAATGTAAATGTTCCAATAACACATTATTGTTTGTCATAATAGTAGCAGTAAATATTATGATAGTAATGTACGGTAGGTACCCCATTGGTGGTATGTCTATTAATGACTGTCGCTTTGAAATTCAGAATGACTGTCACTGTGGTCAATGATTATAAAGTGTTACCTGGACATGTTTATCACAATACGAATATCGTTGTCTTACCCAAAATCACACCACTAACTAAACTGGATGGTATGCTGGTATAATTTAGCGTAAATACAAGTGAAAGTCACATTATAGAGTTCGGCCATTTTTAATTCCAAGATGTCCACTTTCCCCTGCTTAGAATTTGGGCAATCCTATAATTATATTCCATGTTCAGGACATGCAAATTTATCATTTTAGCTATACGGATGTTGTCATAACTTGAAGGATCATGCCAATTAACAGGCCAACGTAAGTATGTAGGTTATATTATCTGTTCTCTGTTTGATAAATATGAAATAAACCATCTTATATATTTTGGGATAGACCATATAATTTATTAATTACAAT
>JAODAI010039900.1:0-12378 GCA_027575025.1 Scotoplanes globosa | reverse complement strand
ATAATACTTATAAATATTTAGTAAGTACATTTTCTCAAATAGTTACAATCCAACAACGTTCAAACTTCGCATGATTGTCGAAGTCAATGTATATTCAGTATTTGTGTAGATTTTGGTGACGGTTAAAGGTAATTAGAGGGAAAACACTGACAACACTGAAAATATATGTTCAGTATTTGACTTCAAATTACCTTTGGCTTCCACCAAAAATAATACAAGTCTTGAGTATACGATGGAATCAACCTTCATACTAAATTTGAACGTTGTCGGACTTTTACTTTGTGAGAAAACGTATTTACAAAACATTTACCAGTATTCATTTCATTTAATTTATTGATTGTTCACAATAGTACAAACACATATTGCATTACAACAATATAACACTGAACAAATTTAAATAAAGATTAATACTATTGTTAGAGGAAGCGCACTAGAAACTCTGTTGGGTTTGTGAATATAACACTCCATGTATACAAGTATAACAATCAAATGCAATTATGAAAAATTGAAACACTCAACAACCATAATACCCCAACCCAGTCTTAATATTATATATTACTAATTGATTTTTTAAGTTAATTTAACCTTGTTAACAACCAGGTTATTTAGAGTCACATATACCATACAATAATATAAAATAATACATACTAACGTATATCATCAAGGTCTGTCTTTACTAAATGATTAATACTTCCTTTTTCCTTTTTTCCATCTTATTCATTCAAAAATGCATATAATATGGTACATTGTATAGTGTATGTTGAGCAAATTTATATCATAATAACAAATAAGTGAATACTATGATTACATAATAAATAGCTCTACACTTACATTTCAATAAAATGAAACTAATACTAATATAGGTAATATAATACAAGTATGCATACACTTAGCAGCAAATATATAATATACACTGATATGAAGTATAATTTTTTACCGAAACAAATAATCCCCCAAAACAATACGTTGGATCAGTGGTAATGAAACTTGAAAGCGATGGTGAATACTAAATGTTTGTAGCCTATTTATTTGAACAATGGCACAATAGATGAAAATAAGTCCTAAATATGTTGAATAACGATATAGACATGCTAATCTTTGGAAGTATTATTGAAATGAAAAATACGATTCATATTGTGATTTGCATTCAAAATAAATTCCTCAATCTCTCTACATAATTTAAATTTATAAAAGAGTATAATACCGTTATGTTTGGAATTATTATACTTAAAACAAAATATATAATATTTAGCATTGATAATAAAGTAATTAATCGGATGGTGAATGTCATCGACTTTACCAAAATAAACATCGGAAGCACTGACGGTGTAGCGATATATATATAATACATAATTGACAGGCCTCCTTCCAAAAGCAAAGCAGTCATGGGGACACAATATAACGTAAAAGATAAATAATATATAATGCAGCTTTAAAATAAATATAGACTTAGTTGTCTTAATGAAGATCATTAAATAGAAGAATAATTATGACCAGGCTGGAGGGATACCACAGAAGCTATAAAAAGCTTATAGGTGGTTCCCTGGACCAAACTAACACAACATATTACTAGATACAAAACAATAATTAAACAAAACTATATAATGTAAATGCAAATCACGCATTGCAATATTTAGACAACAGATACTTTTTAAGATTACGTTTAAATACATTTTGTGTGTTACAATCCTTAATACATTCCGGGATTGAATTCCAGATTTTGGACCAGTGAATTTAAAAAAACGCTGACTACTACTTAAATGATAGATAATTAAATGCATATGATTTCCTCTAATTGGATACACGTGAGGTAAAACTTGCAGGAACAGTATTATTAAATTATTGAAACACAAAAGTAGCAGTTTGGAAATGTGCAATATCAAATATAGTTACAGCATTACATTTATGGAATAATGATCGAGTAGGATAAGTATGATAAGCATTGACTATTTCTTGTGGAATACCATAGTTGTGGAGAATATGCAACATCCGTTTCCGATTTACACTATCAAATGCTTTACAGAAGTCCACGAATATGAGATAAGCACCCTTTTTTGAGATTTTCAGCTCTTCGATTACCCTTCTAAGAGCAATAATCTGTGGATCTCCATCTGCGAAAGCCGTTTTGGTTTCTACCGAAGATGGAGGCAAGGTATTGTTGAATCCTGTTCAGGAGCATAGTGTTGTATAGTTTTGAAGCAAGTGCAGACAATGCAATTCATCTGTAGTTATAAGGCAGAGAAAGATCACCGTAATTGGGAATGGGGATTATACCAGACTTGGCGAGATCATCTGGCTTATTTCCTTTCATTGTATCATTGTATAACTCGAGCAACTGCTATTGAAAGAGCGGACTTTTCTATATGATAGTTGGTATATTGTCAGGGTCTGGTGTTTTAGATTCCTGGAGCTTGTCGAAGCCTTTCTGCTGTTCGTCCGCGTAAAATGGACCAGTCGTTATTGGGAGTCTGTCAGAAATCTTTAGCTTGAAGAAAGAAAAATCAAGATTAGTGTTGTTCTGATCAGGCTTGCCTAGAAGATTGGAGTAATGCTCAAACATATTATTTCGACGGTCATCTGAGGTATCATATTTGATCCTGATGAAAGGAAAGGCTCTTGTTTTGGTGACTTCATGCATACAATCTCAGGCATCAGAATGTTTGTGCTCATGAGGGACATTTTCAAGCACTTGGGTTTTACTCTTCGAACGCTCGGTCTGTTGGTCATATAGGACGGTCCGTCGGGGTCAGCGTCAACGGGACGTTTTCGGGGTCGAAAAATATGTGTTTCTAGTTCTACATTGTAGGCTTGATCAAGAGCTTCTTTGGTTGTATCCAGACATACCTTTGTTGCTCTTGTAGGTCTAGCCTTTTATTTGATTGACGCAATCTTCATGTTTTCTCTAGCAGCGTTAACTTCTTTAATCCGTATTAAGAAGCGCAATATGTATACAGTTCTTTAAACATGTATGGTCTTTATTTGGCCTAGCAATGAGAACGACCACATCCCGTCCTTGCTCGTCAGGCATATACCCTTTTGTTAGAGCAAAATTACATGAATTAACTACAATATAACCAATGATATCCCAAACTTGTTTATATAATTCGACTGGAATTCCATAAGACCCGGGAATCTTATTATCTTGAATAGATAACATACAATTATAACAGTCATCGATATTAAAGTCACCATCACACATGAGAGCGTTATCTACTGAGTGATTAGTGTGATTTAAATCCAGATTGATGAACAAATAAGCATATTTAGAGTCAGGGTCGCTGGTATAAAAAAAATATTGAAGAAAGAACTAGCTTAAAAAACAGTATTCGGACACATGTGCATTGAGACATTATTGTCATCAATAATTTCCTGAATAGTTTTAATTTACCTATTTCGCTTTTCTAACTTTAAAAAATATTGGCTATTCTTTGTACTCTCTTCGACCGATTGCCCTCTAGACCTAACCATAATGCTTCTAAGCTTAGCATCGTTAATAGCCTCAAGTTTGTTGCTGCCCTCCAAAAGCGTTCCGTCTTTGTAATATTTGTTGATTTATTAGAGGCATAAATAGTCGAATCAGATCTACTTTTAACATTACAAAAGTCACACAGCTGACCATGGTCTAAAAGGAGTATACTTTGATACAGTATCGTTAATAGTCTTATAAATTAAATTTATATAAGACTGATCATTAAGAAGAGGAGTCTTTAACTTCCCAAAAACCTTCTCCTCTTTCTTCCTACAGAGAACACAATTTAAACAATGCAATGGCCAGAACCGAAAAAGGGAGAATATCAGTAACAACACTATTTAAGTGGCCAGAGATCAGGAAGAAGTATAACCTACAATGAATATTGCGGTCATTGTTAGAATGTCAAGTATAATAACACGCATTTGGATTGAGATCATGCCAAATATCCATGAAATTTAAATTACTCATCAACCGTAAAACAGTATTACCGGCATTAAAATGTGTAGGAGACAGACCACCTGATTTATCAATGGAAAGGTTAAAAACAAAATTGAAGTCATCACCCCAAATCAACGATTCCCAGATAAGATCGTTAACATGACGATAAATATCTAAAAATAAATTATCAGTGTCAATATTTATACATTAAATTAAAACAATTCACGTGGTATCAATATTAACACGAATACTAATAAAACGATAATTATTAGTATTGTAAATATCCTTAATAATGGAGCAAGGTGTATTATGATTGATAACGATGGCAACACCTCTACTAAGGACGGTACCATGATAAAAGAAGATTTCACCTCCTCACTCATATTTCCAAGAATTAACATGTGGTAGAATGAGTTTCTTGTAACAAAAACAAATATAAGCGTGCATATGAATGTGCATAAATAACTTCCTGCGCTTCTTATTTTCACGAAGCCCACGGGCACTATAGGAACAATATTTGACTGAAATCATTGCATGTACGATTTAATAAAATGGCAGTATCTTTACATTTGTTGATGTAAGTAGAACTTAACCAGAAACAATGGGATTTAATTGAGATCTTCGTTTTTGATCAGTCTACTATTCCATGTAATGTTTAACTTGTTCTTAATAGTCTCCTGTGGAATTTGTCTAGTTCGTCTTCTTTTAATTTTGTTAGCCCCTAAACTTCGCTCTTATATAGGAAATACTCTTTATGAGGGCTTTGAAGATCCGGAAATTCAGATATTGTTTGATTTGATTACTTTTGAAGGTTTTCCATAGTGTGATATAGCAGGCGTTAGTAATAATACTAATGATAATAATAAACGTTAATTTGATTACTCTGTTAGGTATGGTAGAGATAATCTTCCTAGAGGCCCTTATTACAAAAAGTGTAAACAATGTATTAAAATAATCAATAATATCAATTTAAAAAAAATCAATGGCATTAATCATTAAGCTTAGTAAAATACATAATATACATATCAAGTTCAATTAAAAGGGAAATATTGTTTTGAGCATACCTTTACAAATAGATAAAAGATTTGGTATGCTTGCATTCGAAGGGTAAATTATTCCAATCACTGATAGAACACATAAAAACCGACGTGTGTTGAACTTCGTCGTCCACCCCATTCAAATATTAGGTTACTTTTTGTAGTTGATCATAATATATGACAGTGGACATTGCTCCAATGCTTAAATAGATCAGCTAGATAATTAGGAGTTAATCCATTCAAATACTTATACATCATTGTGAGTCGGCGCATACGTATTTGTTCACTAATGGAGTGCCACCTTAATAACTTAGCTAATTCGGTGGAGCTCGCTTCACTGCCTACGTTCAGGATAATCCGTGTCGCTAATTTCTGCAGACGTAATAACTTTATTTGATCTTCATTACTACATGTTCCCAATACGGTAATACAATAATCGAATATGACTCTAATATAACCATTATAATATAAAATACGAATATTATAGTCAACATATGGCTTGATTCATCTTAGTGATGATAAACGTCTTTAAAAAAATTGCAAATATTTTCAACTTGGACATGCCAATTTAGATTGTTATATATTAAGACGCCTAGTAGCTTTTCATGATATACTTACTTAATCATTGTGTCGTCTAGATATATAGATAGTGCATTGGAATTATTATCTAAAGTCGCTAACCGTTGAGATGAACCTATTAGTAATGTTTTAGTTGTATCTGTATTAATTACCATTTTATTTAATAGACACTATTCGCTAATTATTTTCATGTCATAGAAAAGGAATGACCAGCCGGGTGAATACTTTACTATTTATGAAAAGATGATCAGATCAGGATAACGATATAGTAGTCCTGCACCGAGATCGCAATTGTACGTCCTCATCCGATGGGCGTTGCACATTATTATATGTGTTTATATTTTGTTCTAATAGTCAAGTTATTTTAAATAACCCATGATTTTATCTGACGATACATATATAAATTGTTTTCTAATGACGCCACTTTTTGATATCGGTGCTGTATACTTTGATATGTGGTACAGGCCAATATAATGCGGTATACTGTAAGTGGATTTCCACAGGTTAAGCACACTCGAGTTGGGATGTGATTATCTCTTCTCATCTTTTAAGCATGTAGTCGGTGTTAGTATGACTGAAATCTTGGGTTATTTCATGTAGGTTATTAATGGTTGCCAATTTCCATTCTTCTTGCCAAAGTTTGTTAAGTTAAGTAAGAAAGGATCAGTAAATACATTATCCTCACAATATGATCCTGAACCTCCATCACCCAGTCGACGATATAAACCCGCTCACAGTCAAACAAATACTTATCAATTCCATTCGTAAAGGCATTGACACTATCAACATGAACCAACGTATCCAGCAATATATTCCACTCAAGTTTAAATATAAGAGCCTCTTATGACGCACTTTATCAAATGCCTTCTGAAAGTCTAAGAACATTACAACAACCGGTTTCTCTACATCGATTGTAACATCTTCAAGATATTCCAGAAGATTAGAAAGGCAGGATCTATTCTTCCTAAAACCATGCTGAGAAGCACTGATTAAGGAACGCTTATCCCACAATTGTACAAAGACATCCTTAATAATGGACTCCATTATATTACAGATTATACTTACCAAACTGACTAAGATCACCCTTTTTAAAAATAGGAGTGGCGTTGGCACACTTTCAATTCCCAGGAACGATACCCTCTTCCATGGAAGGCTGAAAAATTCAGCTAAGCGGAAAGCAGCATTTGCAAAAGTTCTAAGCAAAAAAGGATGCACATTATCAGGCCCAGCAACCTTATACTGACTAAAGTACTCAATTGTGTGTCTACAATAGCTGCAGAAAATATGACTGATCCTACAGAAAATTGACAATTATTAACGGTAAGACCCGCTAAATCGCTATCCTCATTCTGAAAAACAGAACAAAAAAAGCATTCAAATCTTCAGTAATACTCTGATTATCACTAACCAAGGCATTTGTATCATATTTTTTAAGAGGACCCAAGACATCCTTAGGCCTCTGTTTAAACCTAACATAAGCCAAAGAAAGCCTTAATATTATCTTTAACAATATTAGTCAGATATTTTTCAAACGCAAATATAGCACTAGAGATTAACTGCCTAACATACTCAACTTTATCCTTAAACCTATACAAAATAACATATATAATATGTATTAGACTTAGAAAGTCTCCAAACATTGCGCTTACTCATAACGTCTTGTATAATCCATACTTGTCATCCAAGCAGGTCTACGCCGGCTACTGCGCCTAGTGTTAAAAAAAGTTAAATCCTCCCCAGGCTCTGCCGACCCATCAGGTACCGGTGCTTAACTACGGTTTATGTAGCACAAGCGGATGGGAGCCAATGACTCCCCCTGAATGGGACGCTGGTCCAATGCAGGTAACTTCCTAGCAAAGATGGTACTCATTTGTCCAGTCTGAGTGAAGCTGAGGCAAGGGATAAGATGTTTTGCCCAATAACACAACACAGCGCTCGGTCTGGAATCGAACCGGCACCTCTGGTAGTCGATCCCGTCTCCATAACCACTTAGCCATTGTGCGCATAATGTGCTTAGGAACAAATATTTGACCTATATGATCCACAACCGACAGAAAATATTCCCAGAAGTCAAAAGCACTAAGCCCATGAAAACAATTATCCCAATTGATATTGGTCAAATATGCCATAATTCCATCTACATCCGTTCGACTTACGAAAGTTGGGAACAACCTCAGTACACCTAAGGTTAAATACAACATCGAAACCAAGAACCTCATGATCACTACTACCTGTCATTACCCCCAGCCATACCATCCTCCCAATAAATATCCGGATAATTAAAATTACACAAGATAATATTATCATGATTAGAAACACTATTAGTGATAATAAATAACAACCGATTATTTGCGCTTGTATTGTTGGGTGTCCTATATATCACACCAATAAACAACTGTGACCGCTTGACCCCGCCCCAACCTGAATCTTGCACCACACATAATTCGTCATCCCCTGTAAGTCGTCCCGGTAAACGCTACGTAGTTCCAGCATAGAAGAGAATACTACCACCAATACTTCAGAGAGCGTCCTCCATGTCAATGTACTTTTTATATGGGTACATATGTTAAAGACTACTAGTTCCTTATCACATCACCATCCACTTGCTTATGAAGTATGTACTCCATAATATACCAGTTTACTTTTATACGGCCCTCCTAACTGTCCTCTCTGACTCTCCATATATGTGGCGTAATGCTAAATAAGGTGGTGTTGCATTATCACCGATTTTTTTCATGTATTCCATACCTCTCTTTACTCATCAACCGTCATATCTAGTGTATTCGTCCACAACATCTCAATTCTGTTCCTCGATCTCCCAGGTGTGCCCATGGAATACACACAAAGTATTTTTCCTGCTTCCCCCAAAACAAATATTGTTTAAAAAGTCATCTTCCTGTATGCACTATACCTGTTCCCCGTCAATTACTTTACAATTGGTTACCCTCCATAATGGCTGGCTCTCTTTTTAAGAAAGAACCAGCCACAGCCATTGCGAGAAGATAACTTTACCATTTCGCTTCTCACTCAGCTCCTCGTATAATAACATGCATACACATATTCCTCTTCGCCGGTCCCTCTGCACATACATACTCCTCTCTGACTGCAACATGAACATTACAGCTGGCCCCGAAGCCACCTATAAAATGATATCATCCTCCACCTGACCCAAAGTCATCTGTAGCGCCTCCCAAAATGTTACTTTCTCATCTTCTGCCATACCACTTGTTGGACCAACCAGAAACTTACCTAATTCTAACCAGCTGATTTGCATTAAAAATCCACATCAAGAAAAGACGAGTTTTCATCAATCGTTTTGCGTATGTTATCGTATAAGCACTATAATACGAAGATTGGTGTTATGGAATGTTGTATTTTTGTATATTTCAATTATTATTATGATTGTGTTACAGGACATTGACGTGGATAATTTATGGCAATCTTCGAGATTTAAGCACTCCTTTAGAATACAACAACAAAATGGCGTACGTAAACATAAAGAGTACATATATATCACTCTCTGTGTAGCTCAGAACATGATGAAGAACCGCGATGAAGGAAAAACACAATTCATATTACGAAAGCGGGTACGTATTTATAATACCTAATTAGATTTATGGATATAACTATTTCAAATGTTGAAATCCATAAACATGTTATTATTGGGAAAAACAATGACTTATTAAGTGTTTTCTTTATTCACCTATATCAATATAGTATAAAACAATGTTTTTATATTATAAGTTGTATTTCCCTCTGTCCAAAACTATTGCGTGTAATACTTTTGTAATCTTTTTTGCAATTAACATATTTACCCATATACTTTTTTGTGATATTAAAATTGATTTGAAGAGTTAATTCAACACAGATAACATGTAGTAATGCAAATAGTGATAACCATGTATAAACCACCGATGATAATGTATGGTACCGTATTATATGATGGACGATGCAACATATATAGGTCAATATTATACATGTATACCACACACACCATACATGTATGAGGTCTAAAACGGAGACACACATACACATACTTCCATGTATTCAATGCAATCGGGGACACACAGTGTCACACACATCATCGGAGACTACGCTGACCTACCGGGGACCAGACAGGTAATCAATTTATTCAAATGGGGACCCGGGTTGGTTCCACCATAATATATACTATGCATCAGGCGCCCTAACCCAAAATAGACTTAAAATATACTTTGTATACCCTCTATCATTTAATATTTGCCAATATTCGGATGAAAATATGAGGATATGTACACCATACAGCATTGATATATTTACAGGAACACTGAGGCGGCCGACATTCCATGACTATGGTATTTATCCAGTTCAGTTGCGGCTATACCTGCTTTTGGGTTCTAGCGACGTTAACCCTTCATAATCAAATGCAAATGTTTATTTGAATAATCACAATCCACATTATTGGGCAAAGAAACTGAAAGGAACCTGCTGGGATTCGAACCGAAGATCCGCTTACTATAAACCAAGCAATATGTGATTCCCCACGGCAGATTGTGTAGTATGTTTGCGAATGGTCATACTGATATAGTTATGTAAAAAGATAGAGGGGACCATCAACTTTATTTTGATATCCAAATCAAGAAAATATATTGTTTCTAAGTTACTTATTATTTGTCATGGAGTTGGCCATCTTCCATTGAACATGTGGTCTATTTTGAAGGAAACTTCTTCTATTTAAAAATGGAGAATTTAGACAAAATACCCGATCTACCATGTTGTGTCACATATACTATTGAGGCAAATCATACGGCGTTACTCTAATATTGAATTTATATGGACATGTTTGTTGTGGGCACCATCATTTTTTGAGAATAAGCCTTTATATAAACAATTTCCGTTATCTACATGCATATAGTTTACTGATATGGATGCTGCAACCCATGACACAAGACGGAAATCTGCACTATTAACATATTCGTTGAATTCGGATGGAAAACCAAAATCAGGTACAAATAATACCAATTCAATATCAATTACACTATTTTCAAATTTAATGAAAACAGTACGCCTGAAGTACCGGTTATATATGTATCACTCAACATTAATTAAGAGGGATGAATTGGTTGAAATCATAATATTTTTACATTTTATGAAAGTGAGATTATTGCATTTTATTGCATTATGTATATATATCTTTACTATATGATTGATAATAAATCGAAGAAAATCACTAAACCCATTCAATTGGACTCTTAAAATAACATATCAAACCGAAAGTGCATTATTCAATCCGGAAGTTGGCTTATATAGCCAGCCAATAGTATAAAAATGATGCAAATTACTAATTATATACTTCAAGTAATAACTTAATTTCTTAATAATGCATAAAATCATATGTGAAATTAGTAAGTGAAAACGTATGCAGCATGACAATTAAGGATAAAGGAATGGTACCAAGAAATGATAACAAATGGCTTCATATTAATTTTGAAAAATATGTCCAATTTTGAAGGCACTTTCTCAATATCACGAAAGTGGTGGTACGGGGGACATACATATCTCAAATAATGAAAAGAGTTATCAACGTGACATTTTTGGGGATATGTGCTATATGCCAGTTTGAAAACATAACCATGAAGAGTTTTTTTTCAGAATATATGTTTATTTTTTAACTAGAGACACAACACACATAATTGGATGGCTCCTGATTCCCATGGCAACCAATTACATAATTCAACTTCATGAGTTTGTATGAGATATTATCATGTACCATTCCCCAAAAGATGATAACTTTTGGTCGAACATATTTCCGGTTATTTGTGTCTCCGTATTTACCTAATCAGAGGTCCCTGCTGGTTACCATTCCAACCACACTAAAACTACTTTTGGAGATTAATTATATTGCATACTATATACCAATATAAAAATGTCAAGGTAACCCATGCATAATACTAAAATATTTGGGTTAAAAGTCAGACCTAAAACCACTTCACCACCCCCAATTTACCACCCTTCTTTTATCCAATCACATCACCAACGACGATAATATTGCTTGATATATAAGATTAATCTTAAAATGGTACCGGGTAAGCGCGAATATAGTAGTAACAACGTCACCAAACAAGTACCCATTTTACCCCAAATGATTGTAAAATGTACTATACAAATACAAAATTGTCATCATAAAACTTGTGCCTTCCACAAAGTATTATTTAATACAAATAACGCAAAACATCGTTAGTTTTACCATTACAGTTTCAATTTACAAAATTAAAATTAAAGTAGACTAGAGGTACATATACGGGAATGAAAATATTCGTGCACCTTGTGTCCTGGAAAATTGTTGACAGTAATCAATATTGAAAATAAACTAATTTACCCCCTAATATATCAGCAAATGAACACCCGGATGACTGCAACCTTGATATGCCTATAAATATGTTATACACAAAATGTCAGTCATATTTAGACTTTTGTAATTATGAGCTAATTAAAAGGTTAATTTTCATATGTCATATCATGAATATCCCGAAATTAACTAAAAATATAGCTTCAAATATAAGGACACCTCCATCATAGTCTTGCATAGAGATATATGTACGCCATATATATGGTGTAACGGACACATTTCGGGATATAACGAAAATTGGTTTTATTTATGATTGTTTGCATTTTTGATGTATTTTTTTCTTCTTTAGAATTATATTGTATGAGAGACGACAAGCTTTGTATCTAACAATAAATTCACACCTACACGAGGCATAAATTGTCAATCTAGTTACAAGTAATATGTATGCATGGAGGTCGGGTCATACCGAAGACTTAAAAAATGGTACATGTTGCCTTCTCGCTTGATGTTCAGCGTATGGGATT
>JAODAI010039789.1:0-12384 GCA_027575025.1 Scotoplanes globosa | reverse complement strand
GTTTCAGTCTTATAATTCTGTATTGCACTGACGATCCCTTGTAACAGGGTGAAACGGTATATACTGTCTGCATAATGTATATATATATATATGTATATATATATATACATATTAAGTATTAAACTGGACTGATTACTGTGACTGGATTAATACACATATATGTGAAGTATGATCACATATGGGATATTTTCGGCATTTAATAATCAATTACGATATACGCATAATAAATCGTACCAATTGGCATATCTGGAATACAAAGACAAGAGGGTACGTACATATTTGGATATGTTACAAACGTTGTTGGACAGTTGGTGATTTGTAAACCATGACTGAACTAACATTCATTATTCACAATAACCTGAATATAAGTATAGCCATATCGTACCGCAAATTAAAACGATGCCACTGATACCTAATTAATATACAGGCAAGTTACATCATAATTCACCTGACTTTTCCATTTATGTATCATAATTATGACATAGACTATTAGCTATGACAAATTCAGTATAATACATATCAAAGTAATCAAATGTCAATATAGCTTTCGTTACTTTCGGTTTACATTGTCTCGGGAGTGTACATGTAGTTGTATATTAACAGGTATACTGTGATCGGCTTATAATAAATTTATGGTAAATATTAATTTGGACTTTAATGTTTGTTCACGTTCACGAAAACAAGTTATTGACTGGCAAAAAAGACGACGAACATAAAACTCTGATATAAAGTAATACTGAGTTGAATGTCTAACTGGAAGATCCAGATTTCGAATTCCGGGTCGGATCTAGTAGTGTGGGATTTTCATCCGAGATCAATCACGGTTTTCCCATGCAAACGACTTTCCCAAATTAAAAAATCCGAATTTGACTTCAAATTTGTTAATTAGATGATCACCCGACGTAGAGTTGTAATTTAAAAGCCTTTGCTTCTCCCACTGCGGTGGTTGCTTAGCGTCGTACAATTAAATAAGCCTTCCAGGCCGATTACTATTATAATAGTATGACCATACAACACTGCATATTTGGAATATCAATGGCGTTACTGTTGTATAATCAAACGGGTAGAACAGTGGTCATGTATTGGTGTGCATAATATATATAATATAATATTAGTGTGATTCTGAGTATAAGTGCTACCAATAATTGATACAAATGTACATGCCCGACTAACTGTCATGTCGCAATTATAAATCATTCCGGCAAATCGGTGATAATGCGCTTAGTGATTCTATGTTTTCTTTTTTTTGAGCCCACTCGTGTTCGTATCATAACATACACCCTAGTATTCCACACTATACACATTTCGTTCTCGAGTAATGTTCAGGGTATAATACTGGAACCTGATCAACATTCACGCGATTCTGACCACGAATATGAGAGTACGGTGCTATTACATAACAACATTCCAAAAGGACTTCGTGCAAGTGTCATGCAACGTGTACTGCATACCCTTACAATAAAATAAAAAAACTATATTGTTGATTGCCTCCGTTATATTTGAATTCAGAAAATATCAGTCAATAAAGTGTATAGGACATTTTGGTTGCATGATCGTGTGCAGATAGTAATGTTATGACAAACGTTATTTCACTATATACATACTATTCATAGTGTAATATACACACACCATACCAATTCCCTCATCATAATAATTATAATGTACATTCGTCATTACTTACCAGAAAAAAAAACTGTACAGATCAACAAAAGATGTTCAACATATGCAAATTACTACACCAATTTGAGTCTATGTCCACATATGTAAAGTGTCACCCTCTTCCTTATAATGGTGATGTAAACCACATATACTAGATCAATCAACACAACAGTTTTCACCTATAATTACAGGTAGTATGCATGGCAGCTCGAGAAGTAAGATGTGGCGTAGTGGTAAGTACTACGCTCTTGTATCACTGCAACTGGGGCACTATTCCCGGTCGGACGTGCAAATGGGATGGCCATGGCTACAACTACAGTTTTTACTCCGGACACTCTGTTTTTCCCCTCAGTACCGTTTTCCGTTCGTTGCGTCACAGAGCCTTCTGAAAGATTGGCCAATGGCTAAAGAAGTTACCCTGACATGAAATGTTGAAATAAAATGAATGGATTGGCATGGGACATACATGTTTGATATCCGTGTCTGGCATGGTCTCATTTAGTGTATCGCTTATATCCACCCAAACTGCCTTAAATGTCACTAAATAAGTATGATCTTAGCACCATATACAATGTCAATCAAAGAAGAGTAACCAATCAATTGCAAACTATGTATTGTGTTGGCTTATATATATACTTTTACTGCAGTTAATGTACGTACTGATATAGATGCACATAATATATATATACTAATTTATACACTCGTATGTAATTGGTTGATTAATATAAGTAGTTTATCTGTCCATCGCATAATAACAAATTAGTAATATTAATAATACTAATGATGATTTATATAGCGCTTTACCTGCATAGGACCAACAGTCACACCTCAAAGCGCTTCACGGCGATTTTGAATGTACACATGTACATAATCAATGTTAATGAAAATTCAAATGTATTAGCCATAATGAAGTTTGAAAAGATGGGTCTTAAGAGACATCTTAAAACGGACCAATGTATCACATTATTTGACACTATCTAATAATTGATTCCAAATAGTAGCAGCTGCAAATGCGAAACATGTAGCAATTCATATTATAAAGGGTCTGTACCAGTAATATTGCTGCATTGATTTGAAGGAAACACGACACATCCATAGTATGTAGATAGCGAGAGTATCCAAGAGAGAGGAGAGTATATAATTATTGTATCAGCTACTTCCACGGTTACGATAATATACGTAATTATTTGTTTGTAAATTTAAAAGTAGTATAGCATTATATTGAATTGGTACATACTGATACTATTGAGATATTATATACTAACCGGTCATGTAATATTGTACCAGTAGTTACAATATAAAGTGATATTTGACATCAACATGTCAATGTTACTGCATTGATTTGAAGGAAACACTATATATCCATATTATCATGTATTGTTGAAATTATACATTACTCTTTCTAAGACGATAACCACCGTGTTCCTTGTAGCCTCGTTAAGCTATAACAGCGGAAGGGTCCACGGACCAGTATATATCTCCCCCAAAAAAATGATAGTCTTACTTTATATACAATCAACCATAATAATATGAGTCTCATAAACTATATGTTTACAGTTCTGCCTGGCTATAAGTGTCACAAATCACTATTTTATCCTTTCGTCGTTTACTTTTTGGCATCTTTTTTTCCCTCCAACTCATTTTTATCACTTTTCAGTTTCTGATCAAAGTTCTTCTTCACCTAGACAATTGAGAAAACAAGAATGAAAATACATTTAATTTATTTTTCGTTTTAAACAGCATTATCAAGTTTGTAGTAATATCAACATTAACTATTTTGAAATCAAGATAACTTAAGTAAGATATGAACAAAAATGGCATATCCATTACACAGCGACATGGTAGTAAACGTTCACCACCCTCCGAGATCATCCGACAATCAGAACAATACCTTCTATTATCATTATGTAAGATACTAACACTATTCGTGCTAATGACATGTCACTCATCATGAATCCTGAATCTAATACGGAATAGTATTTTCGTAATTTAATCTTTAAATACGGAGTAGGTGGACCATTATGCACCCCTTCGACATTCTTAATTTATCAATCGAAACCCGTCAGAGTATGGAATTTATCTTCAATGCCCTTTCTCTTTCATGTATTGCGCATATTTTGCCAACATTCGCGTCGAAACCGCACATTCTATGTAGGTTTCACATTACTTTTAATATAGTATTTTTTTTAATTTGCAATTGTTGCATATGTTTGTATACACTAAAGGTATGTTAACACATACTGATGTTTTGTTTTATATTGAACAGGATTTTTACGGACAAAATGTTACATTTGCATATTACTTTTTAACTAGGCCATAATTCCAAAACAATACATACTATGAATTGTTGTACCCACTCCACTTAGGACGGTCCCAAGCCCGGCTGAAAAGGTAGAGGATTGGGCGAGAGGCCAGCTCCGCCACCTTGTAAAAAAACATTGACACATAAACTCTTACAATAATTTCAAGAGAGTGGGAGAGGACGAATCTCTAGCTACAGGTGATATGACGATAGGTAGTGAAAGCCAGTCTCTGGAAGCTGCCATGTCGAAGATCATTATCTCTACCAGGACTACCAATACCATTGTTCCATGGAATGTGCGCACCATGTATGCAACCGTAAGGACCGCATAAGTGGCAGCAGAGATGAGCAATTGTAAGAAGAGATTGGCAAGAGGATAACTACTTATGTTCTCTGACACGAGGATGATAACGCGCCCCACACCCAGGGAGTGGCCTTCGTGCTATCCAAGGTTGCCCAGGGATCACTCATTGGATGGGAGGAACACGGCCCAAGGATTATCACTCCTTATTTTCAAACCACGAAGAAGAGGATCAACATGAACATGATTCATGCCCTACAAATGAAAGTGATGATCAAGCCGAAGATGACTTTTACAACCGAATACAGACAATTGTACAGGAGTATTCAGGAATATACATCACCATGGTTATCGGAAATATCAACGCCAAAGTGGACAATACAGCACAGGTTACGAGGATATTATGGGGCATGAGGGTCTGGGGGAGATCCATAACAATGGAGAGAGGTTTACAGACTTGTGTGTCGCAAACAACATTGTTATTGGTGGAAGCATCTTCCCCCACATACGAATACACAAAGTAACCTGGTATCACCGTACCACTTAACCGGAAACCATATTGATTACATGTGCATCATCAAGATGTTTAGGAGGTGCCTGCATGACGTGCGTGTAACAAGAGGTGCAAATTGATTAAACTGAAGAACTTAACTTGAAGGGGTACTGGACTGGAGATATATACCAGATACAGAAGTTCAACACTACACTCCTCATGGATCCAAACAAACTGCAAGAGTTTAAGCTGACTCTAGTGAACAGATCACAATACATATAGAAACTTATGGAAGAGGAGGAAGATGATATATACAATAATTGGCATAACGCGGAGGAGGCGACGAAGACAGCTTGCCATGTATTATTGGGCCCACACAAGTACAACCACAATGAGTGGATATCGACTTACTCACTTTCAAAGATCGAACTAAGGAAAGAGAAGAAGGCTACACTTAGCAACAACCAGACACGTGTAGAGAAAGTCAAAGTATAGGAACAGTATGCACTAGCCAACAAGAGGGTGAAGAAGATTATCATATATGACAAACATAAATATGTAGATACATTAGCAACAGAAGCAGAGGAAGCAGCTAGATAGGGTAACATGAAGGTTGTGTATGCTACCACAGAGAAATTGTCTGGAAAATTCAGCAAATCAGAAAGACCAGTCAAACACAAGAATAGAAAGCGAATTAATGATATTGAGGGACAGACGCTGAGATGGGCGGACAATTTTCATGAACTTCTCAACAAACCATATCCACAGGATCCGCGCGATATCCAACTGGCGGATAGGGCTCGGTCTTTAGACTACAACGCACCCACAAATGATGAGATTCGCAAAGCCATCAAGAAGCTGAATTGCGGTAAGGCAGCCGGACCAGATGGTATTCCAGCAGAGATGCTGACGGTTGATGTGGAAACTACTGTAGGGATGCTGCATCCCCTCTTCAATATGATGTGGGAAGATAAACACGTTCCTTCATAATGGAAAGAGGGATACCTCATCAAACTCCCAAAGAAGGGTGACTTGAGTTCTTACTCCAACTACAGAGATATTACCATGTTATCCATCCCAGTAAAGGTCTGGACACAACTTGATGAACTAGATTTTGCTGACGACCTGACTTTACTCTCGAATACCAGCAAGCAAATGCAGGATAAGACTAACATTGTGGCCGGAAATTCCTTTCGCCTTGGCCTCAACGTTCATAAAGGGAAAGTGAAACTCATGAAGGTCAACTCAACCAACACATCGCCCACCATGCTGAACGTCGAAGCGATGGAAGAAGTGGACAACTTTACCTACTTCGGAAGCATTACCAACAAGCAGGGTGGAACATATGCATAATTATGCGAGGGCAAGGATTGGAAAGGACAGGAGAGCTTTTATTCAACTTAAGAGCATTTGTAGCTCAGGAGACATATATATCAATATAACGATCAGGATGTTTAATTCAAATGTGAAGACTGTAATGCTCTATGGCGCCGAATCTTGGAGGGCTATGGTTACCACCACCAAAAAGATTCAGACATTTCTAAACACATGTATGCGGCATATTCTACATATCCGTTGACATGATACCATCATCAATGAAGAGCTCTGATAGCGCACACACCAACAACCAGCCAATACAGATATACAAAGGCGCTGGAGGTCGTTACGGCACACTCTTCACAGTCATTCCAACATCACCATATAGTCCATTTCATGGAACCCTCAATGAAATCAAAATATACTTAGAAACAGATGGCGCTGCGACCTGGATGCGGACATCAGGAGAACAGGTCACTTTTGGGGAGAGTTGGATACTCTAGCTCGTGACCGTGGTGCCTGTATAACTCTTGTCAGCGGTGTATACACCATCATGGGTAGAAGGCTTAAATGGTTCATAAAGTCTGTTTTTAATGTTAGTTGATATTATAAAGCAGAAGATTATCTACAAAATGCTTCAAACTAGAGTCAAATCGGACTTTCCGTTCTCAATATATTGATGTTTCAATTTTTCAAATTTAGGACGCCGATTTTTTTACAAACGTCTTTATCAAAACTATTGTGACGTATGGTCCTTACAATTAAAGTACAGACATAGCCTCGTAAATGGCTTGTAAATACGTGTTCTCCAAAAGTTAGCATACTATATTGTTCAAACTTGGTATGAAGGTCGACCCCAATGCATACAAGACATGTGTTATTTTTAGTGGAGGTCAAAGGTCAAACACTAAAACCACGTGTTCAGTGTTTGACCTAAAATTACATTTGACCTCCACCAAAAATAGCACATGTCTTATATGCATTGGGGTCAATCTTCATACCAAGATTGTTTGAACAATATCGTACGTAGACATTTAGAGAAAAGGTATTTGCAAGCCCTTTATCAGGCTAATTATGTACTTTAGTTGTAAGGACCATACGTCACAATATTCTTGATAAAGACGTTTGTAAAAAAATGGCGTCCTACATTTGAAATTCCATCAATATATTGAGAAAGAAATGTCCGATTTGGTTCTAGTTTGAAGCATTTTGTAGATCATTTTCAAAATAGCCCATATAAGATAGGGCGAAGACTTATGACATATAGTGTCATACTACTAAGATATCGTCAATTTATCAGCAAACATCATTGTACAGCTTAGTCAATCATTGATCATACGACATAGGCCTACCTGAACTAACTATTTTTGGCCCTATTTTGAACAGACCGAAAAAACTGTATTATCATACCAATGGATATCATGAGTGACGGTATAATTTAAAACCAGCATGCATATGGAGGAACATAAAATGGCATGTAATCAAACTAAAACCCAATTATCTTAGCAACATATTATTATGGTTCCGTGGCGTAGCGGGTTGGTGCAGACATACAAGTTAAGTGCCACCCCCACACACATTATGATAATGATACATTGGACAAAGGCCTAAGCGATTAAAAATATTATTACAAACATAATCTGATACCTAAACAGTTTATTTAGAAACACACACGTAAACGAATGTCTTTCATTTGGTTATTGTTTACTCATATTGTTCTCTATATAACAATAACAACGCAAGTAACATGTAACCAAGGTAGGGCAACACATTTTCTTAATTTTCAGATAAGAGCATTACAATACAAAACATATACATGTTCAATTAGTATAATACTTTACTGATTACCAAACTACATACAGTACGTTAGCCGTGAAGTCAAATATTTTCCAATTAAGCATCGAATGATTACTATTCAGATGTTTCCATTTTTGGTTCGTGGAAACAATATCCGTGATCCGTTGAACATTATTTCGATGGAAGGGAAATTGTATGTACCGAGCTATTGTAATTCACAATTTAATTATGTCGACGAATGATCACGACCTACACTACACCATTTATTGTAACTTTGGGATTACGCCCCGCAACGAATGAATACATCATACTACCGAATGAAATAATATGATTCACCCCTGGGCCACATGACATTATTCAGGCTGCATAGCAACATTTTATAAAAACATGTGGAGAGTTCGGACAAATGTACATTTTTTGGGGTAGATGTTTAGGTCATAATACATTTATTTTGGGATGGCTGCCAATATTTTTGAGTATAATTATTATAGAAAATAGAGGTCGTTTTTCAAAATGGCAGCCGAAATCATACAAATCGATCAGTTATGACTGAACAAAGACATTTTTGAAATTAGTCACTGTCAAGTTATAGTGTAATTGATGGTGGCAAGATAAAACTGCGATGTGTGATGTATACGGATTTCAGAATATGAGGGCGCCCTTCAAAATGGCCCCCATAATCATATAATTTACATAGTTTGGTCCAAATGTTTACTATTTAGCTGATGTAAAGCTGGAATCAATGTTTTATATTTGTATAGTCATATTAAAGTATTCGTGGCATTACCATACATGAAGATCGATCACAACAATCGTGTCTTAGTACTAGTAGTATGTTAACAACTCGTGTATTCAACATCTCTCTCTACCTCAAGGGGTGAGGGAAAATGCTAACTAGAAGCCGCATTATTGGCCAAAGCTCTCCACGTCCCTCTATCCGTAACCATGATCCTTCAGTCTCCATCTCCACCAATCCACCTAAGATCCCTCTCAAGACTGTCCTTCCATCCTAAACGAGGTTTCCCCTACCCATTATACTAACATCAACATGTAACATCACCATTTTCGGGAGTGGGCCTGTTATAATGGGGGCTTTATTTAATACAGTCTTTTTGTTGGGGGGGAAAGTACGGAAATACCAGCATTCTAGTATACCCTAATTGCCTTATCGAAGATATCAATTGATGGCTTAGATATTATTATCAACAATTTCCACAGTCTGAACTTATGTACTTCATTACATCCAAGTTTATCTTACTTGGCAGTCAGCTTCCCATCTGGAGATCGATAATGTATTGTTATATTTACTGCATTATCTATCCCGATTGCCATCCATCAAGTTAATGGGGTAAATAACATTTCGCTTATGATTATGTATAACTTTCTGACCAGGGTGCTGATCAGGTGATTTTAGCATTGTATATATATTTGATTGGAAATATACAATTGTAAATGTTAAAAGTAGTTTTGGGGATGGCCCGGAAAAGTCTGGGAAGGGATAACGATTTGGAGAGTGAGAGAGAGAGTGAGTTTTGAGTTGAAGTGTGTTAAGATACAAGAGCATAACGGAGAAGCCCAGAATATTAGATTTGAGAAGATAATAAATAATGTTTACTATATAGTCAACTCGTGTGTTGTGACGTGTGATAATTCATGAGACAAAATAATATCTTTGGAGTTCAAATACGACACAATATATATGGAGTACACATATGACAGTAATCTAAACTGGAACTCATTCCAGGTAATCTCCAAACTGAGTGTGTCCATACTTAGCATAATTAATTATTCTCCCCACCCTCTATAGTTAGGTTATTTTGCATGGCAGTACATATACCGGCGTGGTATGAAACACACTTTGATATGTTTTCCATCTGTCTATTATTTTGACATAACTCCCTTCTTGTATCATCATAATATACTCCACTTTATTGGACTTCTCGTAAAGCACAATCACAAAACGTTCCACAATAATGAATTGATAACTGTCTACCTCCAGTTTAACACATTGAGTCACAGTCATGTATGTGAGCGCTTCGGTTACAACATAGCAATATATCCATGCTTCCAAGCAACGTTTTGTTTCTTTTAAAAAAAATCATGAAGTGTTGTCAACAGCGAATGCGTTCCAGTCTAGATTACCTTGTCCACACCATCCAAGGATTGCAGAGAACTTGTGAAGCGTGTATGTAAAAGCAACCGTGGATGGTATATGATTTGCCTGCAAAAAAGCCAACTGGAGATGCACTGCACTTTATAGCGGCATCTTTTGTCAAAGAGGCTATAATTTATATGGCTAGTGGTATTCTTTAATTATGTGACCCATGCAAACATAAACTAATTAGTGCTACATCAATAAATATTATATTTTTTTAGAAAACAAGACATACATAATGAAAGAATGAGCTAAGGATGTATTGCTCTTGCAATTATTCGCAATATATGGCCAAATACATATATATTTCTTACTTATCAACGTATTAACGTATCGAGAGCTATGATAATGTAAATTGTGTTATGCTCACGTTGGTGTAATTCATATATATGTAGGATAGCGGCAGGAATAGTTGCATATGAGTATACATATATAAAACACCGATTTTATCTTAAATTCTTAATTTCCGGAATTATTTAATTCAAATGTTGTAATTATGGTTTATTGACTTTAGTGTAATTTCCACTCAAAAGTGTAAATGAGAAGTATATATATTCTCAAAGCTTATGAAATTATCCTTCAAGTATAGTGTATGTCGGTACAATATGATTATACAAAATGCAAATATGATAAGTATGCATGCATATCACGATATGTAGTATTTACATGGTACTAATTGTATTATGTATATATTATGACTATATAATAATGTTCTTCTCGCCTTTATCAATATTTCAGCAATTTACATTTTTTAATAGGATCGTAAACAACAGTTACAGTTACAAGCTAGCCAAAAGAGTGTAAAATATTGTAAAATTTGCATATTCATTGTTATCTTCCAAAATTCGATCGTTATTAGTAAAGCACAATGTAACATGCACTATTGAATTGCTGATGTAAATAAGAAGCAAGATAATTAAATTGACCAATATTTTAGAAAATGTTGTTAATTTTATCATTATATTATTTCCAGCCACCCAACCGCCGCCTGGACGCCGTCTGGTCTCTAATAGTATACAATTACTTATACTCGATAATCATATACCTATACTTTGACTACGACATAACAATTGTTTCAGTATCATGTGCACATACATTTGTATACAATAATTACACACATAATATTTACAGGCTACGCTATTTCTTCTAAAAGCTGAAATAAAGTTGCAGAAGGTTGCGAAGAGTCGCGTAGAGTCGCACATAGTTCCGTAGACTAACACAATTTGCGGAAAGTTTCGAAAATAATTTTACGTAAACTTTAAAAAAGTTCAGTAAACTTGCAGTGACGTAAATAACGTTAAGTATGTGCGGATTATTACGACCAATATTACAACATTTATCATGAATGTATTTATCATTGACATTTTTTCCAAGTTAGCCTACCCAATATACCTAGCGTATGTCATATAGCATTAGGACAATTTGCGAACAGTTGCCTAAAGTCGCGAATAGTTCTATAAACTAGCACAATTTGAAGAACGTTGCGAAAATATCATAACATTCCCGGAAAGTTCAGGAATCTTTAAAAAAGTTTGGTAAACTTGTGGTAACGTAAACAACGATAAGCTGTCTGCGTAATGCAAGCATTGCGAAATGTTTGCTAGATATGCCAATCATTGCATAAAATTGCACAACATTTCGAAAAGCTTGGTAAGCATGCGACAACCGTTATTACTTACATACTTGTAACTATCATATTATTTACCATATGTACTTCATAACTATTGGTTGAAATAAAGTTCTGAAAAAAAAAAAATTGTAAGCATTAATAAAGCAACGGAACGTTGCATTTTTTTTGGTAAACCTGCGAATACTGCGTAAAATTATGAAAATGCTTTGATATTGCGTAAAATAGTTAGGCCAACTTGATGACTGGACTAGGACACCCTAACATATACCAATGACAATGTTATGTCTAGCCTAACGTTATGCCTAACCTAACTTTACAAACTTAGACTAGGTTTGGCCCCTGACGTGGCTCTAGTCTTATCCAATGCTACGCATAGCCCAATGTTAGGGATATCCCAACCTAACGTTAGGTATATTATAAGGTTAGATCTATAGGTCGATCGTAATTATTATAATTTTACTAGGATAGTTGCGCTGATATGTTAAGTTATTTGCCTAGAATACTTAGAAAATCGAGACACTATTTATTTGAGGCAAAAAATAGGTCTAGATTAGTTATATTTGTTGTTTGATAATTTTGTAAAGGATCACAATTTTTGGTCATTTTACTTTTTTACTCTATGCTCAGAGATGATTATCCAATGAACAGCTACCCACAGAAAATTAACTGAGTAAACTTACTCAAATTGAGTCGTTTGAAGGATATCACCATGGTAATATCCTTCAAACGA
>JAODAI010039678.1:0-12387 GCA_027575025.1 Scotoplanes globosa | reverse complement strand
CGCCCCGTCAGTGGCTGTGCACTTCCGAGGTGGATCAATACATCTATAATTTAAAATGACAGAAAGGGGGTGGGTCACTTTATAAGTACTATTTTCTGAAGAGCTCTGCATGTAGTTGTTCAGTATTAACTATTTACACTGAAACTCTGGTAGATATATACTTCATGTAGCAGACCTCAACATATATGCATCCAAATTGGGATATATAGCTCAGCACGTAACTTCCTAACCCTAATCAACTCTAAATGATTGAATTCACTAAGTGGGATACTTCAGCTTCAAGAAGACTGATGTCTGCTACATTAAGTATCTCAAAACTTTGGTCAATGCTTTTGTGAGGGCCAACTTTGTAATTTCTTATGTACTGCACACTTACGCGCCAAACAAATTATTATATGCACATGAAAATTGTTCAGAAAAAAAAATATTGAGGATGGTGCCAAAAAATTCTGCATGGTGCTTGCAAAAATGTATTTAATGTTAATTATGTATTTTTTATGCAAATTATGTTGTTATTGTTAAAAAAATGGGTAAAATTTGTTTAAAAAATATTAGAAATGAACACATACCTTTAAATGTCTCCAACGGCACACGCATCATCACTGTGATCGATAAGTGCTGCTAAGCGGTTCATCATCACGTTAGTTTTACTCTCAGAATCTCTCGAAAATCACTTATTTTGTCCCTAAAATATCACCAAATGTGCCTCTATATTATGTATTCCCTACAACCAGTATTTTTTAACAGACCATCTTTCAAACCTAAAATTCACTGAAATATTCAATGTAAACATACACTGAAAGTGACATCATTCGAAAGATTACAGTTTTGTGAATAACGTAGGAATCTGTTTCGCGATGATTTCTGGAGTTAGCAGTAGTTAAACCGACCGCTCATGTCAGCGGGCACTTCGTAATTGGTGGCAACTGGCACCGCTTGCACGATAATTAGGGTTAATGATATTCAATGTAGTACTAAAAGTTTCTTAACTTTTTGGGCCTCTAGCAGTAGTTTCTTGTAGTAGAGTTTCTTATAAAAAAAACTTGTAAACCACAGTGGTGTTAATATGCTGTCAATATCAACAATGCCAATGCAGAGCAGAGCACATATGGAAGACAGTACGTCAGTCCCATGTCACCATGTCCCATGTCACCATGTCCCATGTCACCATGTCCCATGTCACCATCAAACCATGTCACCATCAAACCATGTCACCATGTCCCATGTCACCATCAAACATATGGCTGGACTTGGCCTTACCATGAGTTTGACCTAGTTGTGGAACATTCCCGCCTGGGATAGTAGTAATATCATGATATACTGCTTTATTTGTAAACAGAAAGAGTTCAGATGCCAAAGCACCCCATGAGAGATGGGTAATGGGACCAAAATGGTCACTATGAATTATTTATTGCCCTCCTGACATAGTCTGTCTGGTTAATAGCTACAAACATTGTCCCTGACAAGAATGTCATTTTCTACAGACCTGTTGTTGCAATGGCCAACCTTCAATTGCCACATGTTGGGGGCACGTCCATCCCATTTATATAATCCTTTTTTCATTGGTTGGCTCTATTGTTATACTGGCTCTATTATTGCAACTGCAAAACTCATTCATAGTTGGCTGTATTATGTATACCTAAAGGACATTCCTTAATTTGTATCAAATATTTCTAAAGTATTCCAGCTACTTATAGGCCTACTTCCCGTTGTCCCTCCAATATATACTGTAGGCAGGCAAGTGTAAGCTCTAAATCTTTATGCAACATTATTCACAACCCCCTTCAGGGAGGTCGGACCCTCCTTCATATAAATAAGGTTGATCGAGTAATTTAAATAAAGTTCTGCGTATATATATATATATCATGTGCAGTGCTGTAGATGCTACCTCCCCTGACGAGTGAAATCTGTTGCCGCCCCAGTAGTATAGTAAATCCATACATGTCTCAAATAAAGGCTCGGCATTATTGCATAGTAGCGCGGGTAGTACCGCCCTGGAAGGAACTTATGTTTTATTCCTAACACAATTTTTTTCTTCAACTATTTTACTTGTTTATCTATGACAAAAAGGGTCCTGCGGTTGAAATCGTAGTATGTATTGGTATTTCGGTTAATGATTTTAACAAATATTTACCTAAAGCTTAAAATGTTGCAACAATTTACTGCCTCTTGTCACCCCACCCCCCACTCTCATCCCGTCCTCTTAGTGGGGACACTGACGTGAACAGTAGCCTACTCAACATAGAAGGAAATGGCCAGTACCAATCCATGATGTGATAAATACCCATTTTTACAGTTTCACCCATGAAAAAGGCAGTCTCCCCAAGGAAAACAACGTTACACTTCCAAAGTCACAAAATGGCCTCTTTGGTGATTCCGTTATTTCGTTTTATAAACTTCTATCCCAAGACATGAAATCCCTCCAGGCTCCTGTCGTGAAAGATCGGAGCCACTGTCCTGCCTGACCCACCAAAATACCACTAAAACTGGATCAGCCCCATTTATCCTCCTCCTTCAAATAGAATTGCATCTCTCATTTCCATATCTGTAATAATAGGCCAGTGTGTATGAAATATGAATAACCGCCTGGCCTCAAATTGAATAAAATCCGGATCACGAATTACAGTCACTTTGGCATTAAAGTGTTTATAAAGAGAGATATGGATAGGCCGGTCACTGGTCAATATTCCATTGATATTTGTCATAAATAACGCGGGAGCTGGACAAGGAGGGGTCTCAAGTATTTGTGTTATTGTGCCAAGGTTCAAAAGGTTTATCTCTTTAGAATTCAAGCTGTAATCCTCTCCCCGGTTATGTTAACCGAAAGTTAAGTCAGTTCAGATGCAGGACAGGCACCTTTAAGAGGACAACCACCTCCCCATACCCAAACATGCACCACTATCATAGTCATAATATATCACCTACTGAAAAAGGCTATCAAAAATAATAATTACATACATTCATGGGAGATAATCTCAGTAATCTCCACTACCCTCCGGGGCGCAGTTGGCCCTACCCCAAAGTTAACAATTTGGAACCTTTCCCAGAACTGACCAACACGCCCACATGACCCTAAATAACCCCTGGTCATCCTAGTCCAACGTCCAGCGCCTCACAGTACCCAGGGGGGCCACAACGCACAGCTGGTCAGAGTTTCGCTGTCCACAGCTTACTTAACAATAATCACTGCAATAACGCAATGTCCATAATTTATTGTGATTCGCATTTATAGTGAACATCAGGAATATTGGAAGATTATTACATCTTGGCACTCAAGTGATAACGGTGATTGGTGTATATAAATTGGGATTTTTTAACAATGCAAGTTGTTTTTAACGAGAAACTTGTGTCGCATCGGTGGAAACAACTTACATGTAAATATATGGTGAGTCATTGTCCGTAATAATTCCGTGAGAGACCAGTGCTATGGGCGAGTGGTTAAAGTCGGTGTCTCTATAAGCTGTATGAAGCTCAACAATTGTGAGATCCAGGGTTCAAATCCCGGGTTCAAATCCCGGGTTCAAATCCTGGGTTCAAATCCCGGGTTCAAATCCCAGGTTCAAATCCCAGGTTCAAATCCCGGGTTCAAATCCCGGGTTCAAATCCCGGGTTCAAATGCTGGGTTCAAATCCTGGGTTCAAATCCCGGGCTCAAATCCCGGGCTCAAAACCCAGGTCTGGGCCTAGTAGTGTGTGATTATTACCAGAGAGCAACCACACATTCCCCACGCGAATGACTTTCTCAATTAAAAAACACAACAATTTAGGACTTAAAATTTCAGGCCTCCGCGTTTGAGGAGCGCCAGCGGGATCGCAGGCTCCTTATACGCTCCTGACGGGCACCGAGCGATGCATACATGTCAATGGCGCTCCCTTTTTAGTTTTCAGTTTTCATGTTCTTACCTTATTTTCTGACAGAAGAGTGTCTACTCGACCAAGCCCTAACATGTTTTTACTTTAGAACACTTCCTTCCGCATCATTATGTACATTGTTAACCGACTAAACGGCGACTATAATTTCCAGGAGAGCTATTGCTCTCCCGAAACTCTCCAGGAGAGCATTGGCATGCTCTCCTAGAATGTTCAAACGTGGAGGACCTGCAATTTATGAATTGGACGGCCACCCGACGTGAAGTTGTAATTACAAAGCCTCTGCGCTTCGCCCGCTTCGATGATTGCTTAGTAAATGGAGAAAGATTCCCGGGCCAATTACTATTTTATACGGTCAGTGCTTTCAATCTTTCATCAATTTAGAAGACAGTCATCACCATTAACCTGTTCATGCAAAGCTGTATCAGGGCGCTCTCCATAACACATTATCACAGCTGTATAGATCCGTGCTTGCGAAAATGAATATATGTCAAAGATTTCTAGAGCTTTACTTCATACGAACATGGGATACATGTCAAAGATACGCCGACACTTAATATTGTTGCAATGTACACACACACTCAAATGCACGCATTAATTAAGAAACAAAAACGTGTCCTGTCAAATTTTCCTCAAGACTAATACTAGCTGTAAGATTTTCAGGAAGCGATTTATCACAAAGTTGCGTCAACACTCCTTTAGCAGCTCAGGATTATTACTACTGATTGGAACCGCCTTCCAGAGCAAATTATTAGCTCATGTTTGCAGACTGTTTTTAAGTCTTGATCGGCCAGTTATTGGATCAATTTCAGCATCATTGTTACTCATCACATTTTGAGCACAGTTTTTGACAGTTCCAACGATAATGACTTTCGCGTGACAACAGGGCTTGAAATAACCGGAGGCACCGAAGGTCATGGCCTCTGTGCCCTTGACTTTGACGCCCTCCAAAATAATTGTACACCGAAGGCCAAATTTTGCATTGACTTTCTGTGCTATGGGGTGCCCCATTCGTGGTTACTGTCTGCCCTGGTGATCTGCCCTGGTGATCTGGCCATTTTGGCCTTGCCCCTTTCGATTCTTATTTCGAGCCCTGCCATGGCAGATCAGGTATTATGGTCATGTTGAAATATTAGTGTTAAAAGAAAGAGGAGACCATTAGCATTATTTTGATACCAAAACCAAGACGTTAATTGGGTTGGTCATACATACATAGTATAGTCCATTGCGAAAGTGCTATATTTTGGTGCAGATTTGGGGTTAAATGAGTCTGTGTTACATTAACCACATGATAGTTATACCACTGAGAAACTACGGGATTGGAATGTTGGTTCTTATTAACTGAAACAAACAAACAATAAAGATATTAATGAATCACCTTGTAATGAGTGGTTTCCAACTTGCCATACTATAACGGTGTGGTTAACCATTGCTAAATGACATCCTTGTGTCATGATTCATTGTTGCCACTCAGACTGGTATGTATTTTAGCAGAACACCCAACAAATTATACCGTGAAATGTAATGTATGTGTGCCAGACTGACTATGCTCTGCTTCTGTAGTGGATGATCACAAATGTGAAGCACTACGGCAGATCGGGTTATGTCGCCATTCTCCATTTTGAGATAGAAGACGTTTTCTTTCAAATTATAAACTCCATTAAAAACATTCAGTAACTTTAAAAAATATTATCTTGATTCTGGTAGAAAAAAAGGAAATGATCTCCTCTTTCTTTGTGTTATAATATCTCAATATGATCCATGGCTGACATAATACCAGATCTACCATGGTGCATCACATATGTGATGCACCATGACATATTTTTCTTATGCATCATCCACGCTGTGGAACCAATTGCCTGATAACATCAGAACTTGTTCGAATTTTACTCTTTTCAAGAGATCTTTAAAGACTCATTTATTCACTTGTTCCTTTGATACATAAGATTTTGTTGTACAGCGCCTTGAGCAGTTGCTCTTTTGATTTCTGGATTTGGCGCTTTATAAGACTCATTTATTATTATTATTATTATATCAGGGATTATGTCGGTCGTTGGTCACATTGAGATATTAGTGTAAACAGTATATGTGATGCACCATGGTAATCAGGGATTATGTCAGTCCTTGGGCATATTGCGATTTTAGCATAAGAAAGAGGAGACCATTTAGCTTTATTTTGATATCAAAATTAAAGAAAATATTATTTTCACAAAGTTATTTATTTTTTCAATGGGGATTCTAAGAACCAGCAAAGGTTATTGGATCTATGATAACAACTATACATATTGCATTACAAAACTAATGAATGCAAACCTGGATACAACGGACAACTAGTATATTTTTAACCCAGGCCCCGTGATGTCACTCCCCCATCACAGGACCATGAATAGCGCCAACCCATACTACATACACCCGATGACAAAGCCATCATCCATAAACTTAGCTACGCAAATTTTCTTCACAGCTATCGGTGACTAACGTATAAAGCATATTAATATTGCTTTAGAAACTTCCAAAATAAATCTACAATCTTACGAAAATTAAATAAACTTTTAGATAAAATAAATTCCAACTGGCCAGCGCAGCAACTGTTGCGCATCAAGTTTAGGAATGATTGGTTTATCATAGGGTGTACGTAGTATGGGTTAGCGGTATTATGGTCACGTCATAGGGGAGTGACCTCATGGGCCTGAGCTAAATATATACTAGTAGGTCAGTTGTATCCAGGTTTGAATACATTGATGTTATAATGTGGTAAGACAGTTGTGTTATTGGTGGTCATATTCCACTATACAAGTGATATATCTCAGACCTTCGCGTATGAGAATCCCAGGAGAGCTTTTTTTTCAGCTCCTGGGACATTTAAGGAGAGCTTTTCGCTCTCCTGGACATTTTGCCCCTTTTTTTCTTGTCTATATTTCTAATACAACAGGTCCAAATGTAGCGCCGGCGCTCCTTATAAATGAAGGTCTGATGTTTGGACCGGTATTCTAAAGCCAGGACTCGTATCAAATATGCCGGGAATGTAGTGGGATTTAGCTCAGACTTTCGGTGCCCCGCGCCGCCCTGCCGGAACTTCTCACAAATGTAGCAGAATAAGAAACACACATTTTACAACTGTGAAAATAACATCCTGTTGCAGTCCCCGCGAAGCCCGTGTAGAGGGAGGGGGAGGGGCTGGTTACAACTGACGAGTGCATCAGACGCTGTACAAAGTTCTTGATTGATTGATTGATTGATTGACTGATTTTATTTCTGTTTAATTTTCAGAGGAGAATATTATTCAGCGTGGCCGGTATTTTGGCGACCGCAAGCTCTACCAGGAAGGCAAGAACATGGGCACGCCGGCCTGCGATGAATACAGCACGCTGTACAGTGGAATACAGAGGGGTGGGTGACACACAGACAAAGAGGGCGCTCTTGATGGGATATTTTATACGGTGATGATGATGACGGAAGCGTGCGACTGGTCGACCATCTGCCCCACAAACCAGTTGCTCTTCCTCATTGTCGTCAGTAGGTGTGTGTGAAGGGTAGCACAATGCAGCAGTAGCGGGGTATTCAGAATACGTAGAGAAATCGATATTATACGACCAATACACCGACAATGCAACGGTTTTATAATCCCGCCTATGGTATATACTAACGTGATGGCGCTATGCATAAACTGGCATAAACTTGTCGGGCCTGTGATGTATGCAATAAGAACCACTCGTATACAATCTTGTATATCTTGTATATTCCAGGATGTTAGAGCTCTTCACAGCCACCAAAGGCAATCAAGAGCCACCAAAGGCAATCAAGAGGGCGCTACTCCATAGTCTGAAAGATGTCGGATGTCTACTAGAGCACTCGGTATAGGACCATATAACGCCAATGGAACGCAACTAATCCAGGTGACGATGTATGTGATATACAGTGGTGGCGCTATGCAGCAACTTGTTGTGTCTGTATGCAATAAAATTAGACATAGATTTTCAGTGTCTCTAACTGGTATATCGACGGGTGGCTCAAATATGGCCTCTTCGTTTACCCATGTACATAGTATACAGAAGAAACAGCGATTTACACCAATTGATGTATAATTGGAGATTCCATATTCGTGCTCGAAGAGTGCCCTCATTTATTCTAGTATGGTGAGGGCTAATTGTAATTACAGCGGAGAGGATAATTCAATAATTGGAAACAATTTGCTGTCTATGACCAGCTTGTCCAACTGGTGTACCAAAAGGCATTGGGTGACAACCCTATGTGGAACTGGCCTTTATCATCCTGAGCCAACTTGAGGGCGCCAATGTTATTTGATGACGTCATCGTCATGACGTCACCGGGAAGGCAGCAATATAAAGCGTTACCATCAAATTGCTGACACCTGGATGGGGGATCCTTCTTTACGATATTCCAAATGTCCCTCGAAACAGGAATCACAAAGAGAATTGGGTTTTTAAGTCGATTTCTGAACACCACTGAAACATCTGAAGGGTTTCGTGGGTCAGTGTATGTCTGCCGGCCAACGGTGGAGTGTACTACGGCCACATGGGGGGGTTGGTGGTCATCACTTTCCGATTAGGGGGCGTGGGGTGGTAGTAAGTTGTCTTTGATTGCGCATTTGATGTTAATGATGTAAGTTTATGTCTGTTTGTAAATCTCCAAACCAGTAATTTCTGGAGATTTGGTGACTATGTTATGCAAGAGATAAACATTCCTGAAGGTGACTCTTGATGACGTTGACATACAGTTCTGAAAAGAAAGACGCATGAGCTAATTTAATGTTAACTTTACCGTAGAAATCAATGTGGGGAGCTCAAAGGTGCTACAATCATGAATGGACAATACGAAGCTAGTCTTACGTTTATCACGCCGTGTACTATGCTTGTATAACACTAAGAGGGAAGAAGACCAATCAACTACATCGAGACACCAATCAAGTAACCGAGGACCTTACGTGGTAAACGAGGATCTTCCGGGGCT
This sequence comes from Scotoplanes globosa, assembly GCA_027575025.1. NCBI lineage: Eukaryota > Metazoa > Echinodermata > Holothuroidea > Elasipodida > Elpidiidae > Scotoplanes > Scotoplanes globosa. The sequence goes on along the minus strand of JAODAI010039678.1, from coordinate 3,547 downwards.
AACGATGGACAGGGACTCCTGGCATTGCATTGTGAACTCGTATCTCGGATGCGTCCGCATGAGTGAGTTAAGAGGGCTCTGGTCGTCGATCGAACGAGGATGTTAAATGACGATCCCGGAGCAGGACTACCTGTCTCGTTAGTCCTGCTCCGGGATGACTACCTGTCTCGTTAAGCTGGTCTGGCCATCTGTTCATAAAGAGTAGGAATGGTCATTCCATTTTGTGTCATTAAAACCCTGGTGGGACATGAATAATAAACCTTACTGGCACTAATAATAAGAATTTATTTATCTCTCTTCCTCTCTGTCATTAAATCTCTGATAGGGCATGAATAATAAACCTTACTGGCACTAGTATAGTTTCACTGCTGCAGGGGTAATAATTAGGCCCAAAACCATACCGGCCACAGGGCCAGTTAGTTGAAAATGATACTGGCCCTGGCCAAATTGTTACTGGCCCTGATTTTTTACTGTATATTTTTTGTTACCGAACTATATATCGTACAGTGAGTCCCGACTTATTTAAACAACAATACAATGTTTTGTTGATCTTTACAAACCTTGAAGGATGTCTACCAATCCTGCACAACAGTATCCACTATAACGGGTACAATACAGTACAATGATAAAAGTAAAAGGTTTCTTCTTTAATATAAATTTTCAAAAAAAGAAAAAACAAGAAGAAAAAAAGATCGCCCGTCGGGCGATTTCCCCCCCGCCCAGAAACACTGACACGTGGGTTTTAATGGTCGACGCGGGCGATCGGGCGACCGCTAATTTTTACCCCTGCCAGTAGGCCCGAGCTGTATAATAGTGCTGTTATTTATATTCAATCAATTTATCAATTGTATCATTGAAATTCAAACTGCGCAAACCTCAAATAAAGTTTGCTCTAGGGTGCTTCAGACAGTCATAAAATGGAATAGCAGTGCTACTTATCGTATGCCTGTTGAAATAGATGAATCTTTTTAGTAGTTATGATGATTATATTCCAGTGGCTCTAACTGGTATATCCAAGGCTTTGGGTGACTCATATAACCACTGAGTTGAGAAGGGCCAGGAAACCTATTCATTTGTTCATTCAACACACCAACATACTCTTACTAGCTGGCCAAAGTTTGTCAATGGCCGCTCAAGTATTGTAGTTAAATTGTCTTCTCGACTGAAGCATTATGGGCCTGGCAATGGGCAGTATCGGGACGATATCGGAGGTGCTTACGGTGGACACTTGTAGGATATTGTAATAGGCTTAGTGTTAGTCTCGGTAGCATTGTCGTAACAATAGTAAGTGTTTCCATTGATGGTAGGGCCTACACTAAATATTATCGACAGTATAAAGATGAAATCGCGAAAATTCCCGATCGTAGGTTATCGCATGATACGCTGTTTTAACGAAAGCATACCAATTATTTTGTGTTATATGACGGGCGTAATTGTATTGTTAATTGGTGATCAATTGAAACTAAAATTGAAAGTAACGCAAGTTAGTACAATATTTTAAACGTACAGTAGGCCTACTAACACGATATTGTTACATTATATGCTACATCATATCACTATCTAATCTCGGTGATATTCAACAATTGAATTGGCAATATTGGTTTGGGCAAAGTGAGTGTGAGATCGGGGTTCGAATCCCAGAGCTGCTGTTTGTTATGTTGGGGGTGTCCTTGGGCTGGGTACTGTACTTTTATTTACCCAGGAGTAGAGTAGTAGGCTATAAATCGGAACCAAAGAAGTGTTACTATGTCAACTGTTTACATTTATATCTGCCCACACATGACTGTGTGGGTCAGACGAGAACCCCAATGACCAGTGGTAATACTGTCAAAGCGCCTTGAGCTCTTTTTAAGATCTGGAAAGCGATATATTAAAGACGTATTATTATATTATTATTATCTACTTGAGTATTGGTGTAATTGCAGTATTTCTGTTATTATCTGTGACCGCCACGGCAAGTAACATACTCACAACTCGTGGCGAATTCATTCAAACCAACAATTTAAAAACAAGATAAAAACTCATAAACAGCGTAACAACATTCTCTAATTGAAACAAGGTTTTCTCTCCCTCTTTTTCTCCAGGTTATGAGATGTCCATATTTGTAAGAAAGTACGCCAAATATCTGAACCAAAAAGCATATTCCTACAGAAGTATGGCTTTTGACTTTTGCAGAGCGAAAAGGGGGTAAGGAGTACATTGATCATTCTATAGGTTAATCTGCACAGTATTTATTGATATAATAATAGTGGTATGAAAGTATGCCCCCAAAGTAGGTAAAGACTAGTTAAAATGGATCTATGTAATTATCAGAGCACAAAACCATTTCAGGCATCTGCTGGCCTGTTGACTTCGACAGTTGTCCGATAATTGGCCGTAACATTTGTGATGCATCGCTGAAAATCTGTTATTTTGTCGGCATTCTTCATTTTGAAATAGGGGAAGTTTACCTCCAGAATATATCACTTGAGCATTGGACGACTATATGACCGAATTCATTAATAAAATTCAGTGACCTAGAAAATTAATATTTTCTTGATTTTGGTATCAGGATAAGGCTAGTGGTCTCTTTCTTTTACTAATATCTCAATGTGACCAAGGGCCGACATAATACCTGATATGCCATGGTGCATCACACATTTTAAATGAGAAGGCAGTATCCACTTAAAGTTAGTATGCATACATTACAATATGAGAAAGGTGTCGTGGCGCAATGGTTAATACTACGGATTAGTGATCCGAGGATTACTGGCTCGAAGACTGGCGGAACCATTTCAGCCCGTGTCCCTGAGCAAGACACATGTATAATCTTGATTGCTTTCTCCACCCAGGTGTTAATTGGGTACTTTTCGAGGTGAATCTATGTCACCGGGCGCTGCTAAATAGCTTCTGCCATTGTGCCTACTGTGTTGGTTCGACAAGTTCACCAATGACTGGGGAAATGTAAAGCGCTTTGTAACTACGGTAGAAAAAGGCGCCTAGATATAAATGACAGGACATTTACATTAATCAGATGTTCTTCCTGTTTCCGTGGGTTAATTATGAGTAATTGCTGTATTGGAACATTGTCAGGATGGTATCTATCACACATATCTTGGGGAGCTGGAGTGCTAACAATCTATTGTATGCTTTGACACCACCCTCTGCCAGTTCTATAATAGTTCTGTATAATAGTTCAGACGGAAGAATCCGATTATAAAGTACATGTTAGAAGAGTTAATTTCTATTTAAATTGGTCATTACTTAATGTTAAATACAATATGTTGCACCTCTATCCACTTCCCAGCGCCGCCTACTTTTAGTAAAACGGCTGGTATGTGATACTGACTTTTGAATTATAGTTTTGACAAATAGACATGTAGGGCCACCGATTTTCCGCGATCGCGGTAATTCGCGGTAATTAGCGGAATTCCCTTAACTTTGCGGAAATTTGCGGAGTTTCAAAAAAAAAAGAAGGATTTTTTTTCCCCCTAAAAACTCAAAATATTTTTCTAAAAACTCAAAATAATGCATTAAAACACACAATTAGCATCTATTTGATGTTGAT
>JAODAI010039567.1:0-12389 GCA_027575025.1 Scotoplanes globosa | reverse complement strand
TAATGGCGGGTACAATATTTCTAATCAGTTTGTGGCAAAACTCGTCTGAATTTATGGCTTTGTAAATCTCACTAATATGCAAATATAATATGATTTAGGTTGTTTTTTGGAATCTTAATTCCGTTCTATTTGGTCATAATGTGATTATGGTTTGATATTTGGAATATTTAATTCAGTAGTTTAACGTCATAATTAAACTGTACAATGTATCACTATTTACAACTTCTGGCAGTCGAACGTCTATTGTATGTTGAATAAATCAGCATATATTGCATTTAATTCGATGTACTCTGGTAGTTATTGGGCTACAACAACCTTTGTTCTGATATATTATTATAACTCAAGTTGGACCTATATAATTATACCATGACCTCTACTTACAGTCATTGTTGTGTTGTTATGATACTTGTTTACTTTACAATCAAAACACATAGTAATCCCGGTGTTTAAGTTTACAAGGACAATCATGTAGATATATAAGGACGTTAAATTAATTATAGTATACTGCTTTTCGTGCTTTGTTTGTGAGTAGTTAATATATGGTCTTGATATGTGAATAGCAACGTGATAGAAAAACGTTATTCGAGCTGGGCTATGTTTTATATTCATTACAGGTATGAGAGGAATACGTTTACATGGAAAATATATATGTTTACTAATTATTGATTTTATATTACCATTGAAGGGAGATGACGTAAGTTAACTAATTGTCACCGAATATATTATGGACAAGCACTAATTCGTACAGAAGAGGTAGGTACGTTCACTAATTCGCATCAAAGAGATATGTATACGTTCACTAATTCGCATCAAAGAGATAGATACCTTCACTAATTATCATCAAAGAGATATGTACGTTCAATAATTCGCTTCAAAGAGATAGATACACTCACTAATTCGCACCAAAGAGATATATACACTCACTAATTCGCATCAAATAAATAGATACGTTCACTAATTCGCTTCGAAGAGATAGATACGTTCACTAATTCGCATCAAAGAGATAGATACGTTCACTAATTCGCATAAAAGAGATATATACGTTCACTAATTCGCATCAAAGAGATATGTACGTTCTCTAATTCGCATCAAACATATAGGTACGTTCACTAATTAGCATCAAAGATATAGATACGTTCACTAATTCGCATCAAAGAGATAGATACACTCACTAATTCGCATCAAAGAGATAGATACGTTCACTAATTCGCATCGAAGAGATATGTACGTTCACTAATTCGCATCAAAGAGATATATACGTTCACTAATTCGCATAAAAGAGATAGATACACTCACTAATTCGCATCAAAGAGATATGTACGTTCACTAATTCGCATCAAAGAGAGAGATACGTTCACTAATTCGCATCAAAGATATATGTATGTTCATTAATTCGCATCAAAGAGATAGGTACGTTCACTAATTCGCATCAAAGAGATAGGTAAGTTCACTAATTCGCATCAAAGAGATAGACACGTTAACTAATTCGCATCAAAGAGATATATACGTTCACTAATTCACATCAAAGAGATATGTACGTTCACTAATTCGCACCAAAGAGGTAGATACGTTCACTAATTCGCATAAAAGAGATATATACACCCACTAATTCGCATCAAAGATATATGTACGTTCTCTAATTCGCATCAAACAGATAGGTAGGTTCACTAATTCGCATCAAAGAGATAGGTACGTTCATTAATTCGCATCGAATAGATTTGTACGTTCTTTAATTCGCATCGAAGAGATATGTAGGTTCCTTAATTCGCGCGGAGATATCTAGAAGCCTACGTTCACCAGTTCGCGTCGTAGATACGTTCACGAATTAGCATTGAATAAGTAGGTATATTAATTAATTCACATTGAAGATACTGTTCACTAATTCACATCGACATAGGTACGTACACTAGTTCACATCGAATAGCTAAGTATGTTGACTAATTCATATCGAAGATGTATGTACGTGCACTAATTCACATCGAAGCGGTGGGTATGTTCACTAATTCACATCGAAGAGGTAGGTACGTTCACTAATTAATATCAACGAGGTATGTACGTACACTAATTCACATCGAAGAGGTAGGTACGTTCACTATTTCACATCGAAGATGTAGGTACGTGCATTAATTCACATCGCAGATGTAGGTATGTTCACTAATTAACATCGAAGAGGTAGGTACATGCACTAATTCACATCGAAGAGGTAGGTACGTTCACTAATTTACATCGAATAGGTAGGTGAGTGCACTAATTCACATCGCATATGTAGGTACGTGCACTAATTAACATCGAAGAGGTAGGTACGTTCACTAATTCATATCGAAGATAAACAGTATAGGTATGTTGATTCAACTGAGATGCAAGTCTCATAATTTAGATGGTAGGCTAATATACAAGTATTGGGGGTCTTATCACAGGTTACATGGAATATACAAAACTAAGCATAATTTATATAGTGTGATAATGATATACAAATGGTGTGATAGATACACAAATACTGAGGGAATTTTGAAAGAGTCACACAATTATGAATATTTGCGTTTTGCAGGAACTAATAATTGATTTGTACAGCGCTCTATGTATAATGATATTCCAGTCTGGAGATTTAAAATAATATAGGATGGATCAGATACAGAGCTATAATATTAATAAGCAGCAAACATAATGCAAATAACTGTACAATTGTCAAGTTATTGATATTTAAACTTTGTTTTGGGAAAACCATTTTGGCGGAAATTGACTTGAAGTAAGTATAATGATAACGTTATCAAGAATTGATGTACTTAAGAAATCCTATGTATTTATTAGTATTTTATATCGGTGCTTAGGCTATGCTATTCATGAAGTACTTCCTGTAATTTTACTAAAATGTAATTAATAAGATGTCAGTTTACATTTATCAGCCAGAGCTTATTTTGCAAAAAGACAAATACAATGAAACATGATAAAAAATACATAAGAATGTGATTATGTTGATCTTCTATGACGTCATTATTATACTTACTTCTAGTCAATTTCCTCCAAAATGTAAGATTCCACATCAAAATTTAAAAGTCAATATTTTGAAGAGTTTTAGAGATATTTTAATTATGTTTTCACATACTGTATATTAGTCTCTGATCTGTCACATATTATTGAGAGTCTTAATTTTTTTAGTTAACCCCCTCTTTATCCCATTATATATAAATATTCTTACTTATATGTATAGCCATTAACCATACAATATCCCGTTATAATTCAAATGTGCCTATTTGTACAGTTATATCTGCACAATATACCGCTACAGCAAACATGTCTATTTATCCAGTTAATATAACTATGCAATATTATATGTAACACCAAGATAACATGCCTTCTGCTACACATAGGCTATGTTTACCCGTTATAAGATATGCCTGCTTTCATATAACGTAGTTATAGTGTGTATTTATCTCATCGATGTGTCCATCAAATAAATACTTTCATCACTGTTGACATATCAGGTGGATGCTAATAGTCCCCTGTGTATGTTGTCAACTGACATATGACAATAACGAGATATGATGACGTCACAATGTTTGCCAGGAGACATACCTTGTCCTGTCCAATTAACTTTAATGTCAAATCCAATTGGGGTAATTAGGCAAGATGTCTATCATATATTTATATGTGTACTAACGTACCAATTACCACATCCAGTATGTCGCCACCATTTGTCCGCACTCAAGGTGAAGTGGCACTTATATACATTATGTTAATGTGATTATATAACTGTTACAGTTTGACCACTCAATATAAAATAGCGGGATGTTGATACACATGTCATTGGGTCATCCTTTCCATTTGACGTGTATGTTATTTCTGTATTATTGTCCGGATATCTGGCTTGTCAGTGAGAGATTCATACGGCTGTGCGGTATATGGTACATTTACCAATCATTGTATTCTTCTGCAATTTAATTGTTTCTAATTGTTTACGCTGATGACTATGTCGTAAGTTTTAAATTGTTATTGTAAGTTACACTTTGGATTAAGTATACTTAAATCTCGTATTCCGGTATGTAACGTCGGCGCCAGGATTTCTCAGACGGGGAAGATGTTGCCCTGCGGACGGAGGAGGCTTTTCCAATAATTTTTCCATAAATGGTCTACAACATATTAAAATTATACCAAAAAATTGCATTAATAAAAGGTAAATATCACAAATACAAGCACTATTTCAGACCCGTTGGGGAAAATATACCTCTATAGGGGAAGAAGTCCCACTGTCTGGAAGATCTAGCGCCCGTTGGGGAATATTTTTCAATTCGTCGGGGAAAATATTGTAATTATATCCTAGCTTATTTTTCCCCAGTATAATATAAAAAACACATTTAATATTCCCCGGCTGATTCAACATTTCTTTCCTGGCGGGGTTCTCACCGACGGGTGACCTGCCTCCCTTACCCCGGTGTGACAGGCCCTTTACCCTTTATTCAGGTATTTCTGAAAACCACAGATACTAGCTAATATTACTCATTCGGCTGACTAATTTCGGTAATGAATTAGTGATATCATTAAATCGCAATATGAATTACAACACGGCGAATCGAGAGACGCCCTTTTAGTTTTTATTCAAGAACTTACTGACAACAACACATCATATCATAACTAATATCACTCATACATTTATACCAATATCGGTAATTTAATTATAGTCCAGGCAAAATAAGATTTCACTTGGAACAAATTGCAACATATTTTTTTCACTAAAGTATTTTATCTAAGAGGTTTTACTTGGAACAAATTGCAACATATTTTTTTCACTGAAGTATTTTTCTAAGAGGTCTCACAAAAATTATACTAAAAGTCCCAAGAAATCACAACAGGGCAACACACATAATTTGCATAATCCAAAATGGCCGCCAAATGTCAATACATAATTGCCATACATTTTCTGGTCGATTCCATTATGAATGATTTGACATTAACAAATCAATTCTGAGACACGATACAGCATATGGGCATGTTTATGTTTGTGTGATGAATATTAGTTTGCGCTCATTACCATCAATTTTCAAAATGGAGGACAAATTTCAATACTCACATAAAAATAGTTTATGCTCAAATCTTAATGTTCAACATATTGTTTTGCCACCATGTAGTTATGTGAATATACTGGATACCCATCACTCACTAACTCATGCAGAGCCATCCAAGATAGAGTTCACAATACAACACCAGGAGTCCCGGTTCATCATCTGACATGAAAGGTCTTCGATGGAGTTCATTAGTCTTCTTCTTCTTCTGGACAGACTATATATAGGATACTAATACCAGCTAAAAGTCCACGGAAAGCTGCACTGGGAACGATGATTAATTTACATTATAAGCATGTCACTAATTCATAATATGATTATAATAAAGCGAATCGAAATATAACCGGTTGTCCTATACATATGTCAAACTATAGGTTGTATGGGCCGAATCCCAAACCTCCGTTTTCGCGACGAACATAATTTGACTAACACTTCCCCCTGTATTTTTTCCATATCAATGAAATCACACATATTAAACACATAATTTGAATGAGTAGACAATAACCTTCAAAACACATAAAACCCAAACAGCTGAGATGAACAGTACTGATATATGGCAATACCAGTTGTTAGCGCGACAGGCTGAACGACCAAAATGATGTATTTTTTAATCTGAACGTTTGTATTAATATTATCAAGTGTAATTTTAATTTAAGTTTGTTAATAATAAATATAAGGAGATTAACCCTCTTTATGAACAAAAAACAAGAAAGAAAAACTATGACACTTTTGGTTACTTGATTTATTTTCCGATGAAAAAAATGTGCGACGGACGGAATTGGGAAGGACAGTAAGTCAATTCCCCCGTCCCGTCCTTTTGCGCCGTTTTTGCTCCTATTTCGAGGAAAAACGTTTTTTGTCCATTTTTTCTTATAAATCCTGATTAAATTTTGTAATCATTATAACAATATATAAAGTTTATTGATCTGATAAGATTTAAATTTTCGATAGGCTGGGACCATTTGGGGATTTGGCTCATATGATAACTATCTTGTTAATTCATATGTTCCATGTATATATGACATCCTTGTCTTTACTTATATATTGGCTACATAGATATACGCCATAATATTATATGTATAATATATATATAAAATAATTACACAAATAATATAGATGTGCTTGTAATTTTAACACAAATATTAGCAAAATATTAATTATATGTTAATTAAAATAATTAATTACTTAATATTCTATACAACACACGGCGCTTTACAGTTAGTTTGTATCTATAACATAGACCTGTGCATTCCTCTTTATACATTTGGTCTATAGTCTATACATTTATCATTATTCCATGGTTGGTGGAAGAAGACTTGACTAATTATATACGTTGGCTTAAAACCTGTCACTTTAACTAAACCAGCAGTCTGCCGCCGATGCAACGTAAACACACGTGGTAGCAGCATCCACGCCATCGCTGGTAATTATGTATGATAATATTTCCATGTCATTCTTGATATAACACTCCTGGTCGAACGATTCTTGAAGCGTACTTGTGATAGAGAACTCTTCAACTGGAGTGCCACCTCTGAAACAGAGTATAATTATACGTTACTCCGGGCGATACAACATTATACATCTTAATTATGCATATACCACCGTGTAGTCGTCGCCGCTGACACGTATAAGAGGCAAACTATTCGCCAGGGACCGACCGACGCATTTTGCTTATTACAAACACTTTCAAAGTACAGCCGGCATTTACCACAACGCTTATAATAATAGCAATTGACGAATTCATAGTTCATTCCTTATATATGTATTCCTACAATAAATATTTGTTCATCATAATATGAAAGGCATATGTCTGATTGAACGACATTTCCTATATGATTTGCAAATTATGACTATTATCAAGGACATTTTGATATTTCACACGCCCTATTATAGACCACATGCCGACAATGACACTTTTCACCCTCTTTTGACCAGAAATGTTTTCGTTTCGACTATATTTTAAGTAGGTCATACCGTACATAATTATTAGGATCTCCTCTGATATTTCGCAACTAACACGGATCACGTGGATCCCATCATATCGTGAGATAATGTATTCTAGGTCCAATTTTATACATCCAATTTTCAGTTTGAAACTATACGCAATGTGGTCATTTTAATTTCGTAATAATTGCATTACCATCAAGTAGATCACTATATTGTTATTATGAACCGGGAACTGTTTGCTATACAGTGAACGAGTGTGTTCTATAGTTATGGTAAATTGGTACAATTTCTTTTAAAATAATTTACTGTTGAATCAATTTAATTTCCATAACTTCAGAGACTGAACATGCAGAAAATTACATATTTTACAACTTTAAAAAAATTGAGTGGAACCCGGAGAATACCGACCTCACCCCTTCTTCGCGACATCGCATCTCATTGTACCCACATATCGTATATAAACAGTACAATAATAATTATATCGTAAAGTCGATCATGTTGTTAACAATAATTATACATGACAGTGAAGGTTCATAATAGTTTATCTCTAAATATCAATAAATGTAGTTAAAGTTAATTATAACTTCCAACATATACTCTACACAAGCATGTTGTAGAGCAGAGCCGTTTGTCATATTTAATTACACTATTTGAATGTGATGTAAACGAGCCGCTAAGCAGAATGCAATATTAGTCACTATTTCCTTTGCTTCTTAAATATATTTTCGACAAGGATATCTGCTATCATGGATTACCATTCAAGGGCTATGAATTTTACATCATAGTGCCCATATATTCTATGAAATACAAATTATCACAGGTTCTGCTGTACATTTAATGTTCGTACCTAATACCTTGTCATAGACCTACATGTCCCTACTACGATGTCATATGCCTACATGTCCCTACTACGATGCCCTATGCCTGCATGTCCCTACTACGATGCCCTAGACATACATCTCCCTAATACGATATGATATATACATACATGCCCATAGTCCTAGACATACATGTCCCTACTACGCTGTCGTAGGCCTACATGTTCCTACTATGATGTCGTAGACATACATGGCCCTACTACGATGTCATATACATACATGGCCATACAGTCCTAGGCATACATGTTCCTACTATGATGTACTAAGCCTACATGTTCCTACTATGATGCCCTAGGCATATATATCCATAGTACTACGTCATATGCCTACATGTCGCTGCTACGATGTCCTAGGCCTACATGTCCCTACGATGTACTAGGCCTACATGTTAAGTAGTAGACCTACATATATAATGAAATCACATGAAGTTGAAAGGTATGTTTAATGTCATTCTAGTATTTAATTGTAGTATCTTTTCAGTTATTCATAGTTCTATTATTTTTAGCTTCGTTAAAGTATCAGACTGGAAAAGTAAATGTTTCAATCGACTCCTTTGTCCCATTTTAAGGTATACGTCTATGCATCAAACACCCTGCTATATTATTTGATCTTTAAATGACCATTCGTTTAAGTGATTTCTAGAGGAAGAACAAAACATGATTGTAGGACACTTGGTGTATTATCAAAGCTATAAGTAAAATAATTAGTACATAAGTCATAACATGCTATCATCTCAATAATAAGTAGACATTTCATAACATGCTATCATCTCAATAATGAATAGATAATTCATTTGAATATGTATTTTTAAACCACAACTGTGCTTTACACGTTATCACCTCGTGAGTGTATTACCATACATAACATGATATCATCTGATGAGTTTGTTATCATACATAACATGATATCATCTGATGAGTTTGTTATCATACATAACATGATATCATCTGGTGAGTTTATTACCATACATAACATGATATCATCTCGTGAGTTTGTTACCATACATAGCATGATATCATATGATGAGTTTGTTATCATACATATCATGATATCATTTGATGAGTTTGTTATCATACATAGTATGATATCATCTGATGAGTTTGTTATCAAACATAACATGATATCATCTGGTGAGTGTATTACCATACATAACATGCTATCATCTCGTGAGTTTGTTACCATAGACAACATGATATCATCTTGTGAGTTTATTACAATACATAGCATGATATCATCTGATGAGTTTGTTACCATACATGATATGATATCATCTCATGAGTTTGTTATCATACATAACATGATATCATCTGATGCGTTTGTTATCATACATAACATGATATCATCTCATGAGTTTATTACCATACATAACATGATATCACCTGATGAGTTTATTATCATACATAACATGATATCACCTGATGAGTTTATTATCATACATAACATGATATCATCTGATGCGTTTGTTATCATACATAACATGATATCATCTGATGAGTTTATTATCATACATAACATGATATCACCTGATGAGTTTGTTATCATACATAACATGATATCATCTGATGAGTTTGTTACCATACATGATATGATATCATCTCATGAGTTTGTTACCATACATAACGTGATATCATCTGATCAGTTTATTACCATACATAACATGATATCATCTGATGCGTTTGTTATCATACATAACATGATATCATCTCATGAGTTTATTATCATACATAACATGATATCACCTGATGAGTTTGTTATCATACATAACATGATATCATCTGATGCGTTTGTTATCATACATAACATGATATCATCTGATGAGTTTGTTATCATACATAACATGATATCATCTGATGCGTTTGTTATCGTACATAACATGATATCACCTGATGAGTTTGTTATCATACATAACATGATATCATCTGATGAGTTTATTATCATACATAATATGATATCATCTGATGAGTTTATTATCATACATAACATACTGTCATCTCGTAAGTTTGTTACCATGTATACAATGTTGGTACACTCGAAATATACCCAGGATCGAGTTCATATATCATCCATACATATCCTGGTTACGGAAAAACACATTTCTGGTTAAAATGAACACTTTTCTGGTTCATTGAAACATTATTAACCAGAAAAATTTCAATCTGTCACCAAAAATATGTTATCATTTTAACCAGGATATGTATGGATGATATATGACCACAGTCCTTGTTATTCTAACCATGATGTTTTTAGTGTAAATATTTATATGTTTGTCATATTTGTCATGTAAGATGTTGATAGAGATTGGTGAGTTTGTAGGGTTGATAATTTGATATGGTTGTCATTCTAACATATTTGCATGGATCGATGTAGCTGTCATATTAGTGATGTAATAAGTTTGTCATATTAGTTATGTAATACGTTTGTATAGTTGTCATACTCGTAACATGTTTGTACGGATACATGTGGTTGTCATATTAGTTACGTAATAAGTTTGTATGGTTGTCATACTCGTAATATGTTTGTATGGATCGATATGACTGTCATATTAGTTATGTAATAAGTTTGTATGATTGATATACTCGTAACATGTTTGTATGGATCGATGTGGTTGTCATAGTAGTGATGTAATAAGTTTGTATGACTGTCATTCTCGTAACACGTTTGTATCGAGCAATGTGGCTGTCATATTAGTTATGTAATAAGTTTGTATGACTGTCATTTTCGTAACATGTTTGTATGTATCGATGTGGCTGTCATATTAGTTATGTAATAAGTGTGTATGGTTGTCATTCTCGTAACATGTTGTATGGATCGATATGGCTGTCATATTAGTGATGTAATAAGTGTGTATGGTTGTCATTCTCGTACTATGTTATATGGATCGATGTGGCTGTCATATTATTTGTGTAATAAGTTTGTATAGTTGTTATACTCGTAACATGTTTGAATGGATGGACATGGCTGTCATATTAGTTATGTAATAATTTTGTATGGTTGTCATACTTGTAACATGTTTGTATGGATCGATATGGCTGCCATATTAGTTATGTAATAATTTTGTATGATTTTCATTATCGTACTATGTTATATGGATCGATGTGGCTGTCATACTAGTCATGTAATAAGTCTGTATGACTGTCATGCTCGTAACATGTTTGTATGGATCGATGTGGCTGTCATATTAGCTATGTAATAATGTTGTATAGTTGTCATACTCGTAACATGTTTGTATGGATCGATATGACTGTCATATTAGTTATGTAATAAGTTTGTACCATTGTCATACTCGTAACATGTTTGTATGGATCGATATGGCTGTCATATTAGTTATGTAATAAGTTTGTATGGTTGTCATACTCGTAACATTTTGTATGGATCGCTGTGGTTGTGATATTAGTTATATAATAAGTTTGTATAACTGTCATTCTCGTAACATGTTTGTATGGATCCACGTGGTTGTGATATTAGTTATATAATAAGTTTGTATAACTATCATTCTCGTAACATGTTTGTATGGATCAATATGACTGTCATATTAGTTACGTAATAAGTTTGTATGATTGTCATACTCGTAGCATATCTGGATCAATGTGGCTGTCATATTATATTAGTTACACAATATATTTGAAAAGGTAGTTGTCATACTTGGGATCCAAATTTTCAATGGATGTTTTCATATTTTCGGTAGTGTCTTTCGCAAGATCCTAAGCTCCATTTCAATGTCAATACCTTGACTAATACTATTGCGAGTAATAATTATGCAGACTGTTTGGGGGTTTACGTGGTTCACTGTATAAACATTCGGATCATTACGCCAGAACATTTGTATAATATTTTTTCTGATTTCGACATAATTCAGTAAGTTAATAGGGCCTATTATCTACGTATACTTTTGGAGTAATGTCAAGCCATTACATATAGACAATGCGTAACCATAATATGGTATTTATATTATAACTATGAAAATGTCATATTAACCTAATTGGCTTGCCAATATATGATCATGTTGGCTTAGAATCATATCCGGTATCAATGGTGTTATCATTAGTATGGGCCTTACGGTTATTATAAATGACCAACATAGGTGAAGTAATGTCTACGATATGGCATTGGCGCCATGCTTACATGATGACTTCAGTAGTAGGATATAATGCGTAACATTATTAATACCGGGCAGTCATGATCATTTCATAGAACACTATTGGGATATCCGTTATGAATGGTATTGTCATTAGTAAATACGACCTGCGCATTCGTTTAATGTGTCTTATACATGTCGTAGACGCTATGATTAGTATACATGGTCATTACAATATACTCCGCAATAGTCCCAACACTGGTCTTGTGTCAGTACATTGATCACTTTCGATAGGATAATTTGGCCATGCATATATGCCTTCTGGAAGATTCTACCATTATTTTATTTGACACAATACACATATCGTATCTGGGTAATTATGATATTAACGTATACCAATATATTATATACAATATGTAACAATGTGTGTGT
>JAODAI010039456.1:0-12392 GCA_027575025.1 Scotoplanes globosa | reverse complement strand
AGTGGTATCAAGATTGTTCCATAATTTGATTCCTGAATAAACAATTGATTTTCTATTAATTTCAGCTTTAATAGATGCCGGAACGCGAAGCTTATTGTTATTTCTGGTAAAATGATGATGGCATCACTATTTTGTTTGAATAAATTCTGAAATGTGAATGGTAAACAATCATTATGATCGATTTCAAGTTGTACATAAAGACACCCATCTGATATATGTAGACCTTTGAAGAGATTGGCAGTATGCCCTCTATACTCAGAAAATATGATAAGACGAACAACTTTTTTCTGCAAGATAAACAACTTCTTTATGGGTGAGTGTTCCCCCAAACAATATCGCAATATGTTAAATAGGGATAAATTAAGGTGTAATACAAATTCACAATAATATATTTTGGAACAAAATTTCTAATCTTATAAAACACACCGATTGTTTTAGAAGCCTTACCACATACATGATCAACTTGTGACTTCCAATTAAGATTATATTCTAACTGAATACCAAGAAAACGAACAGTATCATATTGAGTGTAACACTATACTTCCATCGAGTACTAACATGAGATCATTGGTAGGCATGTACGTGACACTGCATGGTGAGGACGAAACACAATGAATTTCGTCTTTTTAACATTCAGAGAAAGTTTGTGAGCTTTAAACCAGCTACATATACTATTAAGGTCATTGCTCATCATATGCATAGCAGAAATAGGGTCGGTCGTTTTATACAAAATACTGGTATCATCTACAAAGAGACAAAATTTAATTTCTGAGAGTAATGTGGTAGATCATGCAGTTGTCCTAAAATTGATCCCTGTGGCGGTACCCCGCAGGAAATTGTTTTAAGAGTCCCCACGAGAGACTAATTATAAAATTAAAATACTATGGGATTTCTGGTCAGGTGGACGTGGGTGTGTGGATTGAGTCGTAGCTAAAGGACCGTCAACAACAAGTCGTGTTGGACGGTGATACATCTGATCCAGTTCGTGTTAGATCAGGCGTTCCTCAGGGAACAATTTTAGAACCACTTATGTTCCTGATTTATATAAATAACATTGGTAACCATATTAAATCATCGCAGATTAGATTATTTTCTGACGATTGCCTGTTATATCATGATATTAATAACGATTCCGATGTCAAACTATAATATAATACAAGAGGATTAACTGCCTTAGAGCAATGGGCTGCATTATGGCAAATGAAATTCAACGCCAAGAAATTAAGAAGAAAGGAGCACATACTGATCTAGGCTTATGCACACTTAATGATGACACTCCTTAGACAATGGCAGTCATATACCATACCTAGGCGTTGAACTATATCTGACATGAATTGGAATGGAATCATCAACAAAATAATAACAAAATCAAATCGAATGCTGGGATTTATACGAAGAAATTTTCAAATGTGTCCACAAAATATCAAAGCAGCAGCATATGTTACGTTGGTTCGACCACATCTAGAATATGCGTCAGCAGCCTGGGATTCACATCAATTGAACTCATGACATAGACCGCATAGAGGCAGTTCAAAGGAAAGCAGCTCGTTTCTGCACTAACACAAGGGGCCGAGAACCAGGTGCTGTTACAGAGGCTCTAATATCACTGAAATGGAACAGAACACCAACGACTAGTTTTATTACAGCGAGCTATTGACAATGATAAATTGATATCACCATTTCAAGTTATGTAAATATGAAGACTAGGTCAACAAGAAACAGTGATGGCATTACATTTATACAAATCCAAACATATGGTCATCAATATCAGAATAGTTTTCTTCCAAAGACAATACGAGACTGGAATGCTCTGCCTGCAGAAACAACTATGTGTGGATCATTAACGTCATTCTAGACAGGTATCAAAGGTGTAGGGTCTGACTCTGGAATTGAGGTGTCAGACACCGCCATGTATTATTATTTTTTTGAGACATGGCGGTATCATTTTCTTTGATATCGCAATTCATGTCCTCCTTGTGATATTTTCGGACTTTAAGGAGTATCATTTTAAAATTAGAAGTAGAAGTATCCCTATCCGTTTATTCATTAACGCGTTTCAAACACGTGCTTACAATTTAAAATCATAATATACCATGCACTGCAAAAATAAACTGTCGGGTATACAGCCAAATATGCTGTGAACTGAAACGCCAAAGAAAACTTGCAAATTTAACAACGAGCTTGAAATTTAACAACGAACTGAAAATTAAAACATTGAATTTAAAAATTGACTGCAAACTTTGCATTAAACTATTCATTTTTACAACATTTTCTATAGTCTACAATAACTAAACTATAATATAAATTACAGTCGCAGTGTAAAATTTACAAGTTTTCTTTGGCATTTCAGCTGACAGCCATTTGGCTGTAATTTCAAATGCTAATGTCTACAGTGATAGCAGTATGCAGTATAAGATGTTTTCACGTGGTGTGGCGATATACCATGAGAAACACGATTCATATATACCTCTAATGCCACACTATGAGTACCCGGCCCTTTAATGATAGAGTATGCTGTGGTGCCGTAGTGGTAAGCGCTACTCTCTTTCACCACTGATACTGGGGTCCTGGGGATCGATCTCCAGTCGGACGTGCATATGGACTGGCCATGTCTACACCTATGGAACTCCAGTTTCCCCTATATCCCCTTGTCAACTCGTTGCGTCACCGGGCCTTCGGGAAGATTAGTCATTGGCTAACGAAGTTACCCTGCCAGGAAATGTTGAAGTATATCACGGTCAACGCCTTCTAAAGTTACTGCCTAGACTACTTTTGTGTTTCATATTTATTACATTTTCTCAAATAAAAATTCTGGCAATAATTATATAGCTTATAGATGATCTAAAATGTAACGCTCTTAAGCTAGGCTATACACGTGTCCTTACCTTAGTCCCGTGAAAATTAAGTAGAATTATCACAAACTGGGAAAAGGAATCGTATGATATTCCTTGTTAAACCAATCGAAGATGACACAAACGTAAAATAAACATCCCTCAAAAGGTGTATGTACTAAATCAGTGCATATGCCTTTCCAACTCTACGCAACTTTATCCCGATAAGCTGTGATCACCAACTTTCACCCAAGATGTGTAATTTATCTCCTTGTTTATATGACTTTATATTCGATTCGTCTGGATCTCGACGAAAGGGTAAAGGGCACATCCAAGTCTAAGTATAATAGGTATTTAGAACCAGCAGGGTTCGATTATAGGTTGGTATGCCTTCACCTCGTGCTGTGTGTGTATACTCCCGTATGGCTCTGCAGCTGAACCAGGGAGTTGCCTGAACACACCACCAAAGGTTACATACCCCCTACCACGCGTAGTTCCAAAAATACAAATTAAATTCACGCTTTGGTTATATCGTATATATATATCATTTGATAACCAGCCACGCCGCTCGTCACTATCGCCGCCATGTGTGTCACATTTCTGGAGAGGTGACAAGCGTACAGCAAACATAGTTCAACATAAATGCCCAGAAACTGATGAATCCTCACATTTTTAGCACTTATGATGTAATTATGCAACGGAAACTTCGGTTGGCATGTAGTCATAGCAACGTAGCTTCACAGTATATACCATGACTTGACGTTAGCACTGCGTTGCTTAAATGATTAATTTATATAAAAATGGTCTAGGCTCTCTTTCTCTGTCTAATTCTGTCGTTCTATTTTATCTATCCTCTCCTTTTTTTAAGTTTATTTTATCTACCCTCTCCATATGTTTTAAGTTTATTTGTATCTATCCATTTCATGTGTTTTAAGTCTGGTTTTATGTATCCTGTTCATTTGTTTTAAAACTATTTTTATCTATCCACTTCATGTGTTTTAAGTCTATTTTTATCTATCCTCTTCATGTGTTTTAGGTATATTTTTATTTATCCTCTCCATGTTTTTTAAGTATGTTTTTATCTATCCTCTCCATGTGTTTTAAGTATACTTTTATCTATCCTCTCCATGTGTTTTAAGTCTATTTTGGTATTCACCTGTCTCTATCAATCAACATCTGAAAATTCGGATCTTCAAAGCCCTCCCTCCTAGAGAGTATTTCCATGTATAACAGTGAAGTGTGGGGGCTAACAAAATCACAAGAAGGCAAAATAGACAAATTCCTAAGGAGACTTTTAAGACAAATTTTAAACATCAAATGGAACAATAATAACTGGATCACAAACGAAGAGATCTACACCACAACCAATCAAATCCCATGGTCAAATAAAATTTATCACAGGCGCTTACGCTTCCTTGGTCATCAGTATCGTACGGCTAGGGCTAGACGACACCACGCCAGCACAGATCGCCCTGCGAGAAGCGTTGCGTTCTATCAAAAAAACACAAGGACGATCAACCCTCTCTCTACCCCGTGAATCCCTAAAAGGGACGAGGAAGAAAATACCAACGGACAGCCGCATTATTGGCTAAAGCCCCCCACCTCCCTCTATCCGAAGCCATGACCCTCCGATCACTATCACCTCCTTACTTACTTTAATTAAGCCTTCTACACCTTCCTTCTGGGGCATAGGCCGCGGATGACAAGAGTTCTCCAGGCACCACGGTCACGAGCTAGCGTCTCCAACTGTCCCCAAGAGTGACCCGTTCTCCCGATGTCCGCATCAAGGTCTCGGCGCCAGCTGTTTCTAGGTCTACCTCTCTTTCTCTTTCCTTGAGGATTCCATGAAAGGGACTGTCTGGTGGTGTTGGAAGCTGACTTGCGAAGTGTGTGCCCTAAACATCTTCAGCGCAATTGGGTGATATCTTTATCGTCTGGTTGTTGGTTTGTGCGCTGCCAGAGCTCTTCATTGCTGATGGTATCATGCCAACGAATATTTAGAATGCGCCGCAAACATGTGTTTAGGAATGTCTGAATCTTTTTAATGGTGGTGACGGTAGATTCGGCACCATAGAGCAGGACAGTCTTCACGATTCCGGGTGATTAAGACTATGTATTCCATTGCGTCTAACCAGTATGTCAAAGGCCTTTGACGAAAGGTCAAGGACATCTGATCAATCAATTACCCTGTTAATTACAGTTTATTGTTTACGGGAAACATGCGATGTAGACCGTACATTAAAGAGATTAATGAACCATGGTGACGTCATCAGAAGGCAGACCGAGCCGAGTTCTGTCGCCCCATTGATGACGTAACCAGAGTTCATTAATCTCACGGCCTACCTTATATTTATTCCCATTCATAAATGCGACCCAACAATTTCACAATTTCATGAAAGGTAATTTTTGGAGACAAAACTGAGAGATCATGATGCAATTGTCATAAACAATCCCAGTAACTGAAAACACAGAATATTTTATATCATAATCCATCATATTGTATATCATTATGCGTTAACGTTACGAATACGATCAATAAGTGTCGTCCCGTCCATACGCTGTAATACGTTGTAACATTGTTAACAAAACTTGAAGACAAAAACAGATTGAAACATTTTATGGATATGTTGGGCCTAACAAAGTTTGAAATTCTCTAACGTAAGCCGTTATTACTCGGATATAAAGTGACTATTGTTCAGCGATCCATGAACAGTAATAATTTCTAGCTAGTTCCAATTCAAACCTGTGAAGCAAACGTTTGCACTCTGCAGTCATCGATGCAGGTGATTTAACGCTGAAATTTACTTTTAGGCCTTTTAGATTCTGATGAAAATTTGAGAGGATAAGACTGGGCAAGGAGGTATAACATTTTTCAGATTTCAGTTTCTAGTTTTATGAAGCGGGTTTGCTCTCTGGCTGCGTTGTTTACAGTTGCATTCTGCGTTAATTTTCTTGGTATATCATTGGTCGAGCGTTAATATTACTAGGCTAGGAAATATGGAGGGAGCACAGTGGCTAAGTGGTTATGGAGTCGGGCTTGAGTGCCAGAGGTCCCGGGTTCGATTCCTCCCCAAGCGTTGTGTTTTGTTATTGGGCAAAAACACTTTATCCCTTGCCTCAGCTTCACTCAGACTGGAAAAATGAGTACCAGTTTTGAGTTACCTGCGATGGACCAGCGTCCCATTCAGGGGGAGTCATTGGCTCTCATTCGCTTGCGCTACAGAAACCGGAGTTAAGCACCGGCACCTGATGGGCCGTCGGAGCCCGGGGAGGATTTTAATTTTCGCTAAGAGAATGATGATGTCAACACTGTGTATAATGTGCTGTGTACACTGTGTACACTGTGTATAATGAATAGATTCAGAAAACTCGGGTGGCACTGTAATCTCCTGCTAACCATTCGACGAGTTTCAAAGTTGGGCGACATTATGAGGGGATGTGTGTGCAATGTGGTCATGTTGAGATATTAGTGTCAAATGAATAAGAAGATTGTTAGCTTCAGTCTAGTACCGTTGGATATATGTGACCTGCTCTGACAAAATGAGTCGGAAGTCGCAAATAGAGATATTGAGTTTATGTGAAAATATGTGCGCGCGTCAAAGCGCGTAGTAGAACATCACACGTTATGAGGATTCCTCTAAAAATAGTACATTCCCCACACGTTACTTTGAGACATAAGCAAAGGGTGGATATAAACATGATATAAATACATGCTATATACCAAATGAAAGGTAATTGTATGTAATCAATGAATATAACAATATCTCACATTTTTATTTTTGGCACTTCCGACTCATTATGTCAGAGCAGGTCACATATGATCTACTTTGGAGAAAAACCTCTCCTATCTCAAAATGAAGACATAATAACCGATCTGCCATAGTACATGACATATTTGAACATTTAGATTTCAAACGAAGATAGAATAGTGGATGATATTGTATTAGTGTACTTTGTGTTATAGTTATGATTGTCACTATACATTTTCCATTAATACTTATTAACTTTTATTATATTTTTTTCATGGCATAATTCTCTCTACGTTATATTTATGTTTCCATTGCATTTTTTTCATTAATAATTATTGCCATTTAATTTTTCAATATTATTTATTTCTTTAATTTCAGATTTAGATTTAAAAAAGAGGATAGAGGACTGGATGAAGGAGAAGCTCGGCGACGATAAACTCACATGACCTCTGACCTCTTGATTTAGCAAAACTCTTGTCGGTCGTTCGCGATATGAAAAATATTAAGAAACGGGAGCTATTCTGTGGAGATGTCGGTCGTCAGTAACCTTCGAAGCGGTACAACTCAGAAGACATATTTTTGCAGAGTATGGGTCGTTATGGACCTTATTCTCCTCCGTACGATGATGTATAAGCGTGATTTTCCTATCTCTATTTATTGTGAACAGTTGAATTTATTGTTGGACGAGATGTCAAAGTATCAAAGAGAAGAGATTTATAGTGGAGACAGACGATTGAACGAGTCGGACATAGCGTAGCCTTACTCGGAGCATGACGTATTACATGATTTCAAATATCTACTGCTGTCCAATTTAACAGATTTATCGTACAAGATGTTAAAGCATTAACGAGGAGAGAGATTTGGACATGCGTGAACTTGGAAGCCGTATAACCCATATGAATAACAAATATTCACGAGGGTTTGTTTGTGCCGTTATTCTCCACCGTACGACGCATCACACAATTTCGGTACTCTATTGTCGGTGATAAAAAATTGTTGTAAGAGTTGTGAAAGTATCATGCGGAAGAGATGAACGTACAATATTCACGAGGATTTTGTTTGTGCCGTCATGGACATTATTCTCCACCGTACGGCGCATCACACAATTTCGGTACTCTATTGTCGGTGATAAAATATGTTGTAAAGGTTGTGAAAGTATCATAAGGAAGAGATGAACATACAATATTCATGAGGATTTTGTTTGATGTCTCTATTTATCATTAGCGGCCAATCTATTGAACGAGTTGTGAAAGTATCACACGGAAGAGATTTTTGATAACAGACATTCAAATATTCGTGTGGGGCTCGTTTGTGCCATCTCGTATGGACGTTATTCTCCACCGTACGACATATCGCATGATTTCGGTGCTCTATTTATTATTGACGGTTACATTTGTTATACGAGCAATGAAAGCATCCTACGG
The DNA here is from genome assembly GCA_027575025.1 of Scotoplanes globosa. NCBI lineage: Eukaryota > Metazoa > Echinodermata > Holothuroidea > Elasipodida > Elpidiidae > Scotoplanes > Scotoplanes globosa. Next base: position 4,388 of record JAODAI010039456.1, on the reverse strand, counting down.
GAGAGATGTTTCGGACATAATTTAAAGTCGCACACTCTGAACTTTCAAACTGTACTACGGCGACAACAGGAATAATGTATAAATATATATGGGACAAGTTTGTTTGTGTCGTTGCGTCCGGGTTTGTTCCTCCGTTCCGTGAGGACACATAGCGTGATTTCAAATCGCTATTTATTGTAAACGGTCAAAACGTGTCAACGATAGAAACAGACTGCATTTAACCGTTGGCAGCGGTTGTGTTCAAGACACTCGTTTTCTTTTTCAGTGACACATTATAATCCATTGATGTTGTTTGTATTACGTTGTCGGGTCTGTATCAACCCAGTTGTGTTTTTGTGTTCCATGGTCTGCCGGGAACAGTCGATCGAGCGTCCTGAAAATATGCAAAACTTTTGTACGGCAGTTTTTGGTGCAAGTCCACTCCTCCTACAATGCTGCCTTCTCGCTTGAAGTCAACTTCAGCATGTATGAGATTGGAGCATGGTCAACAATCCAGTGATCATCAGCTAGGAGGAAAGAGAACGGCGCTATTAAGCCAAATGATTACAAATGAGCCGATAAACACAGTTGGCTTTATATTGTTGGACATATGCACCAAGACATATTGGTGAGGTATTATGTTGACAACCTTCATTTTCAGATAAGGGAGGTTTTCCTCCAAAATAGGTCATTTGTGCAATGAAATATGACCAACTTCATTATGTTTCCTTCTCGCTCGCTCGATGTTCAGCGTACGATTGGAGCATGGTCAACAATCCAGTGATCCTCGACTATGAAAAAGTCAAGAGGACGGTGCTATTGAGCCCAATGATAACAAACAAGCCGATATATACAGTTTGCTCTATATTGTTGGGACATATGGGGGTGGGTGGAGGGCCATGGCTGTTATGTCGGTATTCTTCATTTTCAGATAAGGGAGGTTTACCTCCAAAATAGGTCAATCGTGCAATGAAATATGACCAACTTCATTATATCGCCTTCTCGCTCGATGTTTAGCGTACAAGATTGGCGTACAAGATTGGAGTGATCCAAGCCGATAAACACAGTTTGCTCTATATTGTTGGACATATGGGGGGATGGAGATTGGAGGGACATGGCTTTGGACAAAGGGAGGTGGATGGCGTTGGCCAATGATGCGGCAAGGCATATCGGGTATTATTCTTCATTTTAAGATACGGGAGGTTTTCCTCCAAAATAGGTCACTCGTGCAATGAAATATGACCAACTTCATTAAAATAATTTGGTAACTTGAAAAATTAATAATTTCTTGATTTTTATATAAAATTAAAGCTTATTTCAGATGATAGTCTCGATATGACCAATCACATATATAGACCTTCTACATGGGCTGACAAGTCGTTTAAATATGTATACAAACAACCGCAATGACATGTGTACAGCCACTCAGCAATGGTTTTGCTTAGTCAAGGGAACACTAAGTATATACGGTAGTATAATACTGCTAAATTCAGTTATGTGATTGCATCGTATTTCAATTGGTGAACAGCACTTGGACAAGTTTATGCTAATCAATCTTACCGCATGCGATACAGGTGGATTTTTATTGTAATATCCAACAATAAATACATCCGACTATAAATACATCATTTATCATCGGGGTTAGAACTGGAGTTCGAATCCCGAGTGATGATGATCTTATTCCAGTGGCTCTAACTGGTATATCAAAGGCTTTGGGTGGCTCATATAACCTCTGCGTTGAAAAGAGTCAATCAAACGTATACATCCATTTTGGTCAGATCAAGGATTACAACTTCTTCAAGGTAGAAAATCTAAATTGGTCTGAATTCGTTTACAACTTCACGGAGGTCACTTAACGTCGTAAAATTTAATGAGCCGTCCAGGTCGATGATCATCATAATTGAATGCAATACAGTTTGGTTTCTATTTCTATTTGATGACTATAAATACATAATTTATCATCATCATATTCCATTGGTATTCGTAATTGCCAAAATGTTCTTCTTTGTCACTTTTGTTTTTGTTGCCCCAAAAAGGCATATAATGCACTTGTCAATTGCAATCACGGTCCCTAGGGACCCGGGAATAACGAGCTGGGAATTAACCGTACATGTACGTATGGACATGTCCCCGCAGTGTCGGGAATTACGGGGGGAGTTACAGACCCAAATAGGGCCGGGAAAATATTATAACATTAAGCCTATATGCCGGGAGTGTGCCGGGAGTTACTTTAATATTTTCCACGCACTGCCGGTACACACACCACAATAAAACGGGTACAATGTCGGCAATTTTCATTTTGAGATAAGGGCATATTATTTTTCATATTAAACCATATTCAGCCTGTTTACTTCCCAATGTGTTGATTATCATGAATCAGGTTTTTGAAAAAATGTAACTTTGTCAAAAATCAGATAAATAAGAGCGCTGTTCTAAATATCTCATAAATCTACATATTGCAATTATCATTTAAGAACAGCATTGTTGAATGTAACTTTGAACCACAAACGTACGGTTTCTGGTCATTGTCATTAAATTTTTCCCGAAAATGGACATTTTGTCTTCCAATTTTGAATACCTTCCAAATCTCATAATTTTATGATTATAGTATCAAAATAAATCAAACAAAATCCGAAATCACTATATTGTTGGTGGGCCGACGTAATAACTGAATTGTCACGGTGTTTCTGTATTGTTTTCCAAAAACATGACAACGACAATCAATGCATCGAGAAGTCAGCAAGTTGAAAATGGTCAAACATAAAAAATAATATTTTGACATGAATTTATTTCTCCAATGAAGACTGCTATCATAATACACGATTTGTAGTGGCGTGTCCATTATGTATATCCTGCAGCATAAGTCCCATGGTTGCCCTGCAGGTTCGTTCCATGCATAGGACTAATAATTATTGAGTATGACCAGATACAACAATTTAACATGGTTCTGTATGGACCGGCATTAATATTGTCAACCATGCCGAAACCAGTTGTGTCATTTTAGGCATTCAGAAGCCTTAAAACCCTAACATGTTATAAAACCAAAGCTAAACTTCTAAACCTAACCCATTACCAAATAGCATTTAAAAGCTAGTTAGAGGCCGAAAAGTATGCACTTATATGCCCCTGTCTTATAACAGTGTTAGAATAATCTATTCGGTATGGGTGATATTGTAGGGTGTATGTAGATAGTATTGCAGGATGGAAATATGCAGGTTTCTTGCAGTGATATACTAGTCCACTGGAAGACTTGGGCTACACAATTAATATTGCAGGATGGACAATTAATATTGCAGGATGGATATACGGAGGGTGTGGACATCGAAAAAACATATAGTGGCAACTTTTTCACATCATCATAATATTGTACAGGTATGATGGGTATTCATAGTTACTATTGCAGGATGGAAATCTGCAGGTTTCTTGCAACAAAATATATAATGATACGCTATTCAGAGCCGCTGGGAGACTCGGGCTACACAATTACTACGCAGGATGGATATATGGACCGTAAGGGGGAGACTGTTCAATTGACCACCGAGCTGGCCCTTGGACCTGTAACGTGCGTGGCAGCGCATAATGATATACTAGTAAGAGCCACCAGAAGACTTGTCTTGACGTCATTGTAATATGTATACATGAATATAATCGTTTTGTGTCACTGTGCTGTGTGGCCATCAACGTTTGAAACCATGCAGTTCCGATTCTTGCTCCAGGACAAAACGATCTGCAACAGCGGACTATGCAGGGTTAAAAGAATGGATTGTCTGGTTATTTAACCTCCAACCGGTTCTAACTGGCATATCACCGGTCCAACGCTTTGTGTGGCTTATTATAACCTCTGCGTTGAAAAGAGCCGGGAAAGCTATTCATTGATTAGAGGTTCTGCACTCACTGAAAAGTGAGTCCGTATGCATGTGTACGTGGTTGTCACTTTGCATAATCATTGGTACAGTATTGATGATTGGCTTAAACTAAAAGTAGATCCATGCGCATGTGTGCGTGGTGGTCACTCTGCATAATCATTAGTACTACATACAGTGTTGCTGATTGGCCGAAATCGACTGTTTTCATTACCATGGTCCAACAGATATAGTATAATAATAGAACCTCATCACGTGTAGAACCTCTATTCTTTCATGTCCAACGATTAATATATTAAGGTTGATGGTTTCGACGCCTGGTTCAGGATGCCTTGATGATGTATTTGTACTCCATCTCAAGTGATTTTGAATAAACTATTGTCAACAGTACAATGGGTCAAGTCAATAACAATGGGTCAGTCAATAAAATATTCTTTGCCACAATTTTAATAGCAGCCGGGTTCCGACATGAGGAAATCTAAGCAACTAAGCAATCACCTCTTAAGGAATATATATATATATATGAGACAGGAGCGAGGGGGGGTT
>JAODAI010039345.1:0-12392 GCA_027575025.1 Scotoplanes globosa | reverse complement strand
ACACGTGGTTTTAGTGTTTGACCTCAAATGACCTTTGACCTCCACCAAATAATATTCTGCTCTATAATATCAACTAACATTATAAACAAACTTTATGAACCCTTTTAAGTTTAACCTTGTGAAACCCGAAATGTCGTTTTGCCCGTTTTCCGTACAACGCGCATATACCCTACAAGCCGGTTTTCCATGGAACGCTAAATAGCAAGGGTTGTCGCTCCGCATTTTGCTTCATCTCTCCGCATTTTGCTTCAGCACTCCGCACGATTGCTTCAGCGCTCCACACTTTGCACCAACGCTCCGCATTTTAATTCGGCGCTCTGCAATTTACTTTGTAGTAGTGCACTTTGCTTCACCAATCAGAATTTTACTTCACCACACTTTATATGATCACTCCACGTACGTGACGTCACCACGACGTTGTCCATATAAATCCAGGCAGCCAGTGTCACGATGCTGACAGGTCAATACAATTCAGAATTCAACAACATCTATAAACTCCCTCATATCAGTATTTACTATAATAAACAAGAGTTGTGATTAGGATTGGATCTCCTGTGTTATACCATATTACGGTTTTAAGGCTTGTGAATGCCTAACATGACATAAATGGTTTCGGCGTGGGTGGAGAAATAGAGTTATAATATCATTCCATACAAAATTCATAGAAGAAATAACTTAATATAGTCATATGACCATGTCTTTTATAAATCATAACTTGACTAAATCATTACATTCGGCCAAATAAATTTCATAAAACAACATCTGAAAAGTGCGCTTAAACATACAACTGTTTGTATTTTTATAGTAAATCTATTATATTTACGGTCATTATAAACATCATGATATTTAGGTTAACTTATATACAACAACATTTATAAACTCCCTGAAAGCTTTATATAAAAGCAGAGTATAATCTTCACATTATAAATATTATCCCATGGACTGAGTGATATATCACTCCATCAACCTATCAAGTCACCAGGGACTTCCTCCACTTATTTCTGTGGTTGGGAAGACATAGTGGACATTTTGGGACACCATATTAAAATAAAATATACTCCCTTTTCGGGTCTGTTGATGTTGAATTTGTCTAATTTACAAAGTAACTTCTCTGCTAAATTGGCACCTAAATGGAGAGAGGTCCGTATATTGTTACAGAAGTGTTGTCACCTGTGAATGTAGTTATTGAAGAAGGCAATGACAAGAGGGTTGCTCATGTGGTACAATTGAAATGTATTTGATTTTATGGTGTACTTTTTTGTAGTGGGAGAAGATGTAGAGGTCGTCTATGTATTGTGTTCACCTATTGTGTATTTGTATATCCTTTGTGGTGCTGTACACTATATGTACGCAAGGGAATCAGGTCATCTATTGTCTGACTTGTAATTATATATTTGTTACAGGTATTGGTGATTATGTGTGGTATATGGCCTGTGCAAGGCTGTACATTACTAGTACAGGAGTTAAGAGTATATATATGGTAACTGAAGCAAATATAAAGGAGAGTAACCCTGACTTTAATATGTGGTCTTCTGTTATTATTATTTGGATACTCTACAATTTGACTCATAAGACTCTATTTTTAGTGGCGGCAGCTTCAGCCAGACGGCAAAGTTGTTTGCAAGCTTTGTCGGTTAGACTGGGTTATTTGCGCTGGGAGCCTAATGGTGTTAGGCTTATTCCGGATCCGGCATTTTGCCTAAAAAACAGACGTTTGACTTTATTCCAGGAAATATTTTCATTCCTAAAACTGAGTCCATATCCTCGATCTCAGAGGACAGGAAGTGGTGCCCGGTTATGGCAATTAAGTGGTATGTGAAGCGTACAGAGATTTGTCGTCAGTCGACAAGGCTCTTCATTCTCCATAGGGCGCCTTTTTCGGCGGCTTATAAGGATACCATTTTCCGCTGTTTGGTTGAAATCATTGCTCCTCAGGCCACTGGTAGAGTTAAGGCACATCAAGTTAGGGGTTAAGCGGCTTATACAGCCTTATTTGCTGGCGTTTCTGGTCAGGATATCCTGAAGGCGGCCGCTTGAAAGACTCCGTCAACTTGTATTGCCTGTTGCCTAACGGACACGCTAGGAACGGAAGCGGCAAGTTGGTCGTGCGGTTCTTACGGTTCCTGCCCGTATATCGGTCCTCTCATCGTCACTGCCGGTGCTAGACTAGTGGCATTAACGATGTTGTTAGGGTAAGTATACGTCTATGAAGATAATTCCCCAAAACCTACTGGTTTGGGTATTCACGAGTAGACTATGCTTACACTAACATTGCCGCCGGCCCAATTACCCCGATTTTTAAGGGGCAGGTTTTTGTACTTTATCCGTTATTTTTACTTGAATTAAGGTCTATTAAAAATGTGATCTTGAGAGAATTAATTGTCACAGGTTCTCTTGGGAACTGTGAGCCTTTACCATTTTAATCCTTTTATGTTCCTTATACAACTCCAAATAGTTTAACAGTTTCAAGTTTAATACTAGACCAATTCGAGACTTTATTCATGACGAATGATATGCGGTATTTTTGACGGATTTATTTTTATGTGATTAGTCCGGCGACTGTTGAGTCGGTCAAATGGGTCGGTTAAGGTGACAGTTTTGTTTTGGTTCAAATACATTTTTAGGATGTATGTGTTCATAAAGAGGACTATACTGCCTTCTATCGTGCAGAGCTCAGATATGAGTACCTAGACTAAGACCGGCCGGGAGGCGGGCCTTGGAGATGGGGCCTTGGAGACGGAGCCTATGAGATCGTGAGGCCGATAGGGGAGTCTAGGTATGTAATGTTCTCGACGTTATGGGGAGTATATTAGGAGTGGCATTAAGGATGTTTCTAGGGTAGGTATAGTCTACTCGTGAATACCCGAACCAGTAAGTTTTGGGGAAACTAAGTTGCTACTACAACTGACCCAAAAATGGCATTTTGGAGGTTTAATTGATTTTGGATTGTATAAGTCTTTTACAATTAATTTGGATCCATTAGGATGGTATGCATAGTTGTTTAAATAAGATACCATAATCATATGTATTATGTGATTGCGTGATCAATTTGGATAGTGATATAACAATGACTATATTCCAATAAATTAATATGTTTCATGGTCCTTTTCAACGCAGTGGTTATATGAGCCACGCAACATCTTTGATATACCAGTTAGAGCCACACCAATATTGCAGCAACTCTCACTGCTATTGTATAGGTTCTGCGTAGCCATACTATCTCTTGACTAGTGAGTTCAATTGACAAGAGCATTGGACCAGTTATCGCAATGTCAGAGGCTCAAATACGTGGTGATGATTGTTATATTTCAAGTGGATCAGTGGACCTACAATATTGGTCATAATGGTTGGGACACTTTGCTAACAACAAACATATTTTTACTGAAGGGCATGACTTCTCTTTAATTTAATGAGCAACAATCCGCCGGTCCCTCTTCTCCGTGCAGTGACATGCATTTTTAAATATATTATATTTTGTATTATATATTTTATACATATATGATATATTTATGTATATATATATATATATAAGCTTATATATATATATATATATATATAAAATACGTTTTTTGCCATATAATAGAGTATAATATGTAAGTTTAATAATAAAATAAGTTAATTTCCACCACATACCACCTCTTCAGCCCCTCTCTTCCCGTTCAATGTTGTGAACCGACAACGAATAGTATAAATATTAGTACTAGGGGAAACAACATGGAAGGGGGAGGGGAACTGGGGAGCAAGATGTCTTATCTAGTTTTGACCAAGATTGGAGTTGGTATATCAAAAGCTTTGGGTGTCTCGTATAACTGTTTTGATTCCACTATGAACAAATCGATGAGGACGACGCTATTAAATCAACATGTTACGTAAAATCCATCAATCATTTAGCACTATATCAAAATATATATCTATATTTTTCAAATGCATACTCACTTAACTTACTAATTTCTTTATAGTTTGAGTCATGCATGTAGCTTGCATGTCCATGTGTCTTCGGAATAATACCCATGGAAATCAATATGGTATATTAAATTAAAAATATGTTTTTCCATACGTAGATATCTTTGAATTATTTTGGCAGGCATGGCGAACACACATTTCAGAAGATCAACTGGATTGGTTGATTCATTCGATAGGACATCCATTTTGAAGTATGCATACCCCTGGTTGTGATGCGAATGATACCAAAATATTGAAACAGGGGATGTTCATTAGATAACTATATCTTTGAAACAACTGTTTTTTCAGATGTATCACAATTAAGACCCATTAACGTTACACTGTGTTAAAGCACTAACCAATACAACAAGTTAATCTCCCCTTCAATGACATTCACTGTTAAGCTCTGCTGTCAAAGATGGTTACTGGTATACCTATATTTGCAAGTTAACTTATAAGTAAGAAATAATCACTAAGGACAGAGTCATCATATAGTATGATCACGAAACTCCATTACCTAGTGGAATTTCTAAGCCTGTCCAAAGTCGGAACGATGCACTACATTTCAAGATCATTGTGAAGCCATTGATACTATCATTCCAAAACAAAGACTCTTGTAATCAATCCATCGACAATTGGGAGAACATCTAACATCGAATACTCTTTTTTACACCATTAATACTATGGCCTCTTCCATACAAACACGTTATGTAACATGTTCATATAACAGATACGTAAAAGTATACGTAACAGGAGCGTAACTCTGTGGACGTTCAGTTATGCATCAGCTAAGCAGCAAGTTTACGTAAATTATATACATATAGCTGTTACCTAAATGTTACCTAACTGTTATGTAAATACGACGTAATAACATTACATAACATGTTACATAATATTTACATAACAGCTTAGTAACAGTTTGACTATATTTATGTAACTAAATTACTTAAACTTGTTACTGAGCTGATACATAACTGAACGTCCACAGAGTAACGTACTCGTTACCACTATTGTTACATAACTGATATGCATTTGTTACGTACAAAAAGTGTAAGAATTGGTACCAGAACTTCCAGGAGATAGTGTACAGAAATCTTTGAAACTAAGCTTGAACTTAAAACCATGAACAATTTTACACGTGAATAATGTCCAATGTTGTAAGCTTTAGATAAGTTAATCGTTTAAAGTACGATAAAGAAATAAAAGAACTAACTAATTTAGTATTGATTCATTGATTATATGTCGTGACCCTTTTCAACACTGAGGTTATATGAGTCACCCACAGCCTTTAGTTGTTCTTCTTTGAAGACGCTAAAGAACAATGGAAAGGGTAGGCTAGTGATAATAAAATTGCTTTGTCTACAAATGTTCCATGAAAATAATCTTCAATTATGTAGCAAAATTATCTTATTTTGAATTCATAAAGACTCCTGATTTCAGAGTGATCGTTCATTTCATATGCCTTATTTTCAAATTGTGCTTAAAATGGGTAAACGTTAAATTTAATGCCAAATATACTACAGTGGAACTATAAATTTATCCATAGAGAGAACGGTGTACCTTTTTAACAGTACGCCTATATATAGTAGACCGTGACCATGTATAACCTTAAAAATAAACCACGCCGCTAAGAGAGGGTGTGGGTTGGAACAATATGGTAATGTAGTTTCAAAGAGACAAAACTATAATGTGTCAGTTATTATTTGCAATATCACCGTCTGCAGATACTTTTGAATGACTCATAATAACTTTGTCATTCTAAAATACCAAAAGTATTGATTAATTAATTAATATATAGAGATACGATCGTTCTAAAATTAACAAAATAAGAAACACGTGCAGTATGTATATCCAGTTGTTAATGCTTTTATTTAATATATAAACTGATTATAGTATTTTAACACAAATTGCATTTGTATATTTTGTATATTATGAATGTAAGCCTAATAGTACATTTGACTACATTAAGTTGATGGTAATTACACTGAGTGTGGTGGACTAGATGTACTCATAATCAAAAAATCTACATCATTCAAATGATTGAATTGCAATATACAGTAAGCTCAATTTGCTGATACATTAAAGTCGGGGCTATTCGAACTAAGAAGTTAATATGTAATTGTTATTAAATAGCGTTAGCTCTCGAGATATGTTGAAAGCCTGCCAGGTATGTTTTCTTTATTTTTGTTTGAATTTACGTCCAGTCACAACGCAGCAAATATAAAATAAGTTCGAAGTATGTGATTGGTAGGTTGCGCTCGATAAAGTTTGTAATTTGCAATATTCACAAATATTCCATATGATGATACATGAAAAACCTTTAATAATTTTGATGGGCCCTGGTTATCGGTGATATCACATGACCCATGCGTGCTGTATGTGGGTACAAAGCAAGTAATAACCCCCAGGTTCCCATTAATACTTATGAGTGAAGAGAAGCAATCGAGGCAATGTATCTTAATATGCAGTTTTATACAAATAAGTGGCTCTGGCAGTCTCCGACCATATAACCCTTGCACCACTAGTATGAGCGGTTAGCTCAGTTGATAGAGCGTTGGACTTATGATCGTAAGGTCATGAGTTCAAATCCGGAGTGATGTTGATTATAATCCAGTGGCTCTAACTGGTATATCAAAGGCTTTGGGTGGTTCATATAACCACTGCGCTGAAAAGGACCAGGAAACCTATTCATTATTTCATAGATTAATTTATTTATTACTAAGACCGTAGCTCGGCTTTCGCTATGGTTGGTAATCATATATTACTGTGACCGGATCTGTGATAAAGCACAGTCTCGATTGGCCGCAAGGCCCGTTGGTGACTCATCAAGCCTCCTTGCGAAATATCTGTCCCGTGTTTGCACATGTTCCCAAATACCCTCCCCTTGGAGAGCAGCCGGATTAGAGTGTCTTGCTCAATAACACATATCAAGATAACCAGCAGCAGAGCTGGGAATCGACCCGGGGACCTTACGGTTCCGAACCTCATGCCCGATTCATTGGGCTATCACGACAATCCTATCACGATACCTCTTCCATATATACCATGTTAATCAGAAGATACAGTAACTTTGAAGATAATATTATATTCATATGTTTTTAAATCACTATTTATTAATGAAATTTAGTAAAAATGGAATAAGTAGTAGATACATTTAAGTGTGAGACCATGTTGAGGTATCCTGATTATTTGTATAGCTATTGTATGTCTAATCTACATTATATTACGGAATCATATATGTTATCACTTCACACTAAGTGTAGGCTATAACTTCAAACAATAACTACTCCGTTATGTTGTTTGTTAATTACATCTGTATACTTTTCATAACTAGTATATTATTAATAACTCTGTATACTATTAAGAAGGTATTAATGGTGGTTGAAGGATAGTAACCAATCGCGACTGGACCTTAAAGGATTCAGAAAGTTGGTAAATGTTAGTATATGTTATAGCTCAGACAATTATCTACAAATTACTTTAAACTAAAGTCAAATCGGTCATTTCGTTATTGATGTTTCAAGTTTTCAATTTTAGAACGCCACTTTTTAAAAAGTGGCGTTCTAAAATTGTAAACTTTAAAAATCAATATATTGAGAACTGAATAGCCGATTTGATTCAAGATTGAAGCATTTTGTTGATAATTTTCTGCGTTATAATATCAACCAACATTATTTAAAAACTTTCCGATCCCTTTAATAAGTTTACGTCTGATTGGGTTCGAGAACACTAGCAATGGATGTGATATAATACCAAAATATTTAATGTAGGTCTACATGTTTCCATCTCGCTTGATGTTGAGCATTCGAGTTTTTCGAATAGTTGAGTTGGCTAATAACTAATGATATTCAAAATGTTTGTTTTCACAAATTAAACAGCAATATTCGTAAAACAAGGAAAAATATAATGTAACAATACTTATTAAATTAACTTGTGGAGGAGGTCTGCTAATTTAAGAAGAGCTTTTTCGAACAGATCATTTCAGTTAATTTTGTTTTCTCCAAATCAGCACATTTAACCCTACGTACATCATAATACAATATATTACAATAAGTAGGCATATATAAATGCATAAATAGTATTGGATTTGAAGTTATGTACGTGAGTCAGAACTGAAGCATATATTTTCAAGTGTGATACTGTATCTCTAAAATAGTATTCAATATTAAATACCGAAAAAGGAAAAGGTAATAACATAAGGTGAATATATACAATAATGGTCAAATATAGCTTATATAATAATACATCATTCATTAAAATAGGCTATGCATACTTGACATTTTAAATCAACTTAACTATATCTCAATATCAAAATAAATAATCCCATAAATCAATAAATAATCATACAAATTACATATTTTTAGCACTCCAACGTAGTTCGTCTCATATGTTCCTACATGGTACCTGATCCCATCCATTACCCGAATGACAAAGAATTAAAATGCATTGAAAGTATCACATTTTAATATTAGCGAATTTAGATTTACAGATTAGGAAACATTAGTAGAAATCATTTCAGTTGGGATGGAAAATAACTAATACTAATCGATTGTCTTAAATCATAATATAATCGATTCCACAGTGAGACACTGCGTAAAACATATACAGTTATTGGTATACTAGTACCGACAAGTTATAATAACGCTGAGTAGATTAAAAACAACTTAACGTTGAAATATTGGAGTAGTATAAGCATAGCAACTGGTACGAGTAATTAAGCGTGGATCCTTCTTTTGTAAAGTAAAAATGATGTCATTACATTTGCTGCGTGTATGACACCAATTAGAGTACTACTATTTTAAATATGAATGAATTAATGAGTAATAGTATAATGTCATTATAGCTGAAATTGGAACGATCATTAATTTTAAGAAAAAAATCATTCCAGTGGTCATCGCCAAAAAAACTACTTCAAATGACGGCTTTATTAAACCGAAAACCACAGCCATTCAATTAAACATTGACAATGTATATATAGTCGGATCCGCTATTTTGTTTAATTCAGTGCGTTTAAATATAAAATCATATAGCCACACAGTAAACGTGCATCAAAGACAAGTTGCGCATATTATATACGTGTGCAGCTACTACAACATTTAAAATAGTGGCGCATGGTACGCCTCGTTATTGTTCAATTTAGGATTAATAAATCCAATTAAAACAAAAGTTTTCTAAAAACGCAAATTGACTATAGAAACAAGATTATAGTAGTATGTATACATGTCATGCACATCGCCGAGAAAAAAATGCTGCATGATCAACATATCGGCGTCATTCTTCACTTCCTGCTTCGGATGTCTGTAAAGAAATAAATGATATAGATAGTAGGCCTATAGCGTGTGGTAACTTAAAACTCATTATATTATACTGCGTTAAAATAAAATATAAAATAGGTTATAAAATGTGTGAATTGTAACGTATTTTGTATTTTATCCTATGCTGTGCTTTTTGTATTGAGCATTTACCAGTTTGGAACTGTATTATATAGATGATATGTATACTATATTTTATCACCGTATTGATACCATACCATGGTATGTACAATACTAATATACATGTATTAAATGCCAGATGAATATTTAGATATGGTATAGGAAATAACTTGGTACGTAGAACAGACTATTTCACCAAAAGACGTTATTGACAGTAAATTGATAATTAACTAATGCACTGCAATTCAACGAGTGGATTGACTTATACCATAATGAATCTGTTACAACTTATAATTCGATAGAGTTCGACTCCTGGAAAGTCATATAAACTTTCGGCCACCAGTCTATTAATCCTGCACGGCCACTTGGACTTTCGGTCATTAGACTGCCGGTCTTGAAACGGCCATTTGCACTTTTCGGTATCCACCATATTAGCGAGTTGGTTCAACATCCAACGCATTGCTGCCGATCTAGAGGGGGAGAAAAAATTAACTGAAACTAACGGTACCTCGCGCAATGTATGTACATTATGCCCAAATTATTCACTAGTACCGGTACTAGGCTTTATTATGCTTGAATGCATAAATCGACTAAGTGATTGAAATAGTAATATTTTATTTCTAAAACTATTTTTCTACCTTATCATTTGAGTCTGTTCTCGTAATTATTATTTAATATATTATTTGTGATTTAACAGTCTATACATAGTTTACAATATTGTTGTAACATAGTTTACAATATCGTAGCAATGGTAATGTGTCACTTATAAACTGTATTAATATAATATATAAATTAGTATTATCTTACCAAACTATAATATTCTGATTGTTCTAAAGTATCTTCGTTGGCTTTTTTCTAAATATTGATAACAATTAAAAATACATAATATCACAAATTACACAACACATAATGAAAAACATACTTAAACTTAAAATACTCATGTCAGTTTTAATGACAAGACAGGTTAATATGGTGTGACCGTACTTATTTTACTCAGATCCTAAAACGTGTAAGACATATTCACTGGACGACAAGCTATGGTTTTCACAATGCGATACGACTGTCCACTTGTATACACACGTCCAGTTTAACAGACAACCAAATACTTTCAAATACTGTAATTGTGTATTGGAACTTTACACACATACAGCAGGCGCGGATCCAGGAATTTTCGCAGAAGGGGGGGTCCAGGATATTCACTGATTTTTGTATTCCACTGATCTGTATAATATACTATCTAGGCGGAGCGCTACCGTGGTTGACGCGGAGCGTAGAAGAAAAAATGAAAACCGAAGTGTCCTTAGATGCAATCTGGTGTAACATTTTCTGCAATTTAAGGTCAAGTTGCACATATTATATACGTGTGTCAGTTACTACAACGTACTGCATTGAAAATAGTGGCGCACTGTACGCCTGATTATTGTTCAATTTAATAGTAATAAATCCAATTAAAACAAAAGTTTTATAAAAACGTAAATTGACTCTAAACAGGATTATAGCAGTATTTAAACAAGCACATAGCCGAGAAAACAAATGCTGCATGATCAATATATAGGTGTCATTCTTCACTTCCTGCTTCGGATGTCTGTAAACAAATAAATGATATAGAGAGTATAGCGTGTGGTAACTTAAAACTCATTATATTATACCGCGTTGAAATGAAATACGTTACACTTCAAACAGTGTGTGAATTGTAACATATTTTTTATTTTATCCTATGCTGTGCTTTTTGTATTGAGCATTTACCAGTTCGGAACTTTATTATATAGATGGTTTTTATACTATATTTTATCTCCGTATTGATATCATGCCATGGTATGTACAATAATAGTATGCATCATGTATTAAATGCCGGATGAGTAGTTTCATATGGTATAGGAAATAACTTGGTACATAGAACAGACTATTTCACCAAAAGACATTAATGACAGTAAATTGATAGTTGACTAATACACTCCAATTCAACGTGTAAATTGTCTTATACCATAGGGAATCCGCTACAACTCTAAATGTGATTGAATTCTACTCCTGGAAGGTCATGTAAACTTTCGGCCACCAGTCTATTAATCCTGGATGGCCACCGGGACTTTCGGCCATTGGATTGCCGGTCTTGGAACGGCCATTTGGACATTTCGGCCACAAGACCAGTATCCACCATATTAGCGAGTTGTTTCAATATCCAACCCATTGCTGCCGATCTAGAGTGTGAGAAACAGTTAACAAGGTACCTCGCGCACTGTACGTCATTAGGCCTAAATTAATCACTAGTACCGGTACTGACTTTGTTATGTTTGAATGCATAAATCCATCCAGTGTTTGAAATATATTATTTTATTTGTAAAACTATTATCCTTCCCTATCATTTGAGTATATTCCCATAATTCTTATTTAAACTATTATTTGTGATTTAACAGTCTATGTCAGGACGTTGTAACATAGTTTACAATGTCGTAGCAATGGTAATAGGTCACTTATAAACTGTATTAATATAATATAAATTAGTATTATCTTACCAATCTATTATATTCTAAGTGCTCCAAAGGGTCTCCGTTGACTTTTTTCTAAATATTGATCAAAATTAAAAATACATATATATCACAAATTACCCAACATATAATAAAGAACATACTTAAACTTAAAGTAGCCATGTCAGTTTTAATAACAGGATAGGTTAATATGGTATTGCCGTACGTATTTTACTCAGATTATAAAACGTGTAAGACATATTCACTGGGCGACAAGCTACGGTTTCCACAATGCGATACGACTGTTCACTTGTATACACACGTCCAGTTTAACCGTTTAACCGACAACTGAATACTTTCAAATAATAATTGCGAATTGGGACTTTGCACACAAACAGATCCCTATAACGTATTGCATACAAACTAAAATCACCACATTCGATAACATAGACTTGTATACACTGAATACTCACATTGTAAAAGGTTCAGATACCCTTATAAACGGTAAACACCATTTAACGCGAGCAATTAAATTCCCAGAATATGGACATTC
>JAODAI010039234.1:0-12392 GCA_027575025.1 Scotoplanes globosa | reverse complement strand
CCATTTAATAACTTTTTGGCCTACTTCCCTCACCCCATTTCGCTTCTGTAAACGAATTACAAAAACAATGGGCTTGTACTGTGTGGTGACATGTTCCCCTGCAATGGCCTTACAATCCTTAACCCTACACAATTGCCCTTTACGGACTACTATAATATCCAACTCTGTCTTATGTAGCCCACTCCTGTATGTAATTTTATGACTAACCCTTTTAAAGCTATTAGTAGTGGAAAAACTGGATGTGGTAAAATTAATTTCATATTAGACCTTTAGGACAATGAATATGCCCTACATGTGAATATGATAAAACATATATAGACCGTAAGTCTGTCTTCAAATACCCTAATATATTCTTCATTTACCCGACAGGAAAATTGCAAATATATATCCCACCTCTTTCAGACGAATCTAGAGATTCATCCTTATTTATAGTGGATGATATGTCAATAGAAGACGATATAATTAAAAATAGGCCCTTACACGTCTTGTATTCCCTGGACGAACACTAACTGTGGGTTCTTATACAAACCTATCAGTATTGACAGATGTACGTCGACGGACAGAGTTGCTCTGTTTCACTGTAAATCAAAAAAGGTGTTGAGATACTGAGATACTGAGATGGATACAATTAGTGGTATCGATCCTTCTGAATGTGCATCAATGCGTGCTAAACTATCAGCTTCATCATAGTGTTTAAGGGTGGATCACCCCTTGTATGTTATGTATACTAACACAGTCCCAACAAAATTCAATACAATTCCAACATAATTCAAGACAATTCAAACACAATTCAACACAATCCAACACAATTCCAATACAATCCAACACAATCCAACATAATTCAACACAATTCCAACATAATTCAATACAATCCAACACCCTTCTCAAACATACTGAATGTCTATTTCATTAAGGGAAGATGTTGCTACTTATATTTATACTACTCTTTTGTATAGCATGATTTCTTAATAACTATTATTTACAGTTTATAGATATATTGCACATATTAAAAACGTAATACTAATAATTATAATGGATCTTGAAAATCTGATTTCTACTAAAGCTCCAGAAATCGATGTTACACAACAACGTGACAGACTTGTGGCGGTTGTCGTGGATGTCTTGCAGAAGAACTTCTAGGAAAACGACGAGCCGATTCGATATATGGCACCCGCATAAATTCATTGAGGGTCGTTATGCAACCTATGGAATATGTCGTGGTGCATCCATGACCAAGAGTCTGGGTAGTGCAACGATATATCTTTATGCACGTGGAGTGGCAGAATATTTCCTCATTGATGAGAAGGAGCTCACGGATGATCTTGAAACTACCCCAATTATAAATACCACACCACGGAGTGCATCTTGCGAACTGTTCCACATACGGGGTACTTGCTTTGCACCATTTAGTGTAGTACTTATCACCGGTAAACACTTTGAACAGTCTAAACATGATACATATAACAATAATAATCAATCAGAAAATCCGAAAAAGTTAGATCCGCAATCATAAGATGCCTGATGTTGAAGAACAGGTGAATCTACCAATAGTTGGTATAGCTGGTATATTTGCGGTAATATTTGGAATTTATATTTGTATGCGTAATCCAACACCGACGACTCCAAAACCGACCCCACCTCCGAAAACTGAATAAATTATATATATATTCATTAAACTAAAAATACAACAATGCCTATCGAAATTATGAATTCGCTCTATCATGCTACTATTACAGCTGGATTATCAATTTCAAAGGCCATGGCAGGCTTTACCGTACTAATTTACAATTAGTATAGCGTTTGTTGGGACGGCAACGTATATGAAACGTTAAATGAATGTCGTAATAAACAAATACTTAAATAAGGCATAAAAATGGAATTTATGCAAACACCGTGGGAGATTTGAAATTGTCTTCATGGTTGGCAGATTGGTCCTGATAGTCTTGTTCCAAAAGATGTGCACGACCTACAATAGGCGAGACACTTGTCGAGGCTATCGAAGCCTAGGAAGGTATAACATTTCATATGGGTCGCAAGGTGACACTTAGAAAAAAGAAGAGATTACCACTCCAGTATTCCGTCACAAACAAGAGGTAATAATGAATGATGATGAGATTGACGATGTCCTAGACCTAAATATCCCAAACATACTGGAATCCTGGAGAGATGAACCCATCGAGCATCAGATTGAAGGGTGGAACATGCCGTGCTAATGTGGTTAGACAGTGCCCGCTATCAACCACCATACAAAATGATCATATTTTTCCCAACTAGGTTTGTAGATTTTTAGAAAAAATGTTAGCTACGCGTTGTTTTTTGTAGAAAGCAACGTATGTTTAGCGTTTCAACAAAAATGTTAGCTGCACGTTGTTTTTCTAAAAAAGCAATACAGTACTATTGTTAAAATTGATCAAACAATGGTAAGTCCAAAAATATAGAAATAATTGAAAATTGGTCAAACAAGAAAAAAAAAATATAAAAATGATAGCTACAACTTTTCTTTTTATCTTTTTAATAAAAGTGATAGCTACTCGTTGTTTTCTGCAAAACAATATAAAATATGGAACATTTATAAGATTGACTAAACAAGATAAGATAGAAACAAATGTAAATGAGAACAATACTAAAAACAATCATGAAAATGTTTCTACTACAATATAAGATATATAAAATTGTTAAATTTATTAAACAAGATAAAATAGAAAAAATGGTAGATCTGAAAAATATTGAAAAAAATAAAATGGCTCAAACAAGAAAAATAAATAAAAATACTTATATATAACTACAATGTTCCCAACTATGTTTTTAGCTTTTTAGTGAAAATCTTAGCTACACGTTATTTTTGTAGAAAATTGGTCAAACAGAAAAAAATATAATAAAAAGGTAGATCAGAAAAATATTGAAAAAAATGAAAATGGGTCAAACAAGAAAAAAAATAAGAAAAAATAACCACACGTTGTTTTCCACCAAAAAAGGTAGAAATTGATCAAATTGACCAAACAAGATAAATAGGAAAAAATAAAATGGATAAAACAAGAATAAATTAAAAGAAAAATCACTTTTCACTACCAGGTTTTTTGCTTTTTAACAAAAACGTTAGCTAGACGTTGTTTTCTATAAAAATAATAAAATTGTTCAAATTGACCAAACAAGAAAAAACAGAAAACGGTAAATCACAAAAACATACCAAAAATGAAAATGGGTCAAACAAGATTTTTTTACAAAATTCACTTATATAGAATTATATTTTTCAAAATTTGTAACAAAAGTGTTAGTTACTCGTTGTTTTCTAAAAAACAATAAAAAATATGGAAAATTGCTTCAAATTTAACAAACAAGAATAAATAGAAAAAAATTGTTACATCAGAAAAAATAGAGAACAAATTGAAAATGGATCAAACAGGAAAAAAATAAAATACAAAACTTACTTATCTAAGATTATATTTTTCACAACTAGGTTTTTTAACACAAATGTTATATGCACGTTGTTTTGTAGAACACAACGTAGGTTTTTAGCTTTTTAACCAAAAAATGTTGTTTTTGTAGAAAACAATGTAGATTTTTGGCTGTTTAATAAAAAATATAGCTAAAAACAAAATAAAATATTTTTTTTTTAAATTGGCCAAGCAAGACAATATAAAATAAATCGTAAATCAGAAAAATATAGAAAATAATGAAAATGGGAAAAAAAAGAAAAAATCAAATACAAAACTCACTTGCATAGAATTGGATTATTCCAAATATATTTTTTAGTTTTTCAACACAAATAGTAGATACACGATAATTATTTCCAAAATTGACCAAACTAGAAAATATAGAAAAGGTGAAAATGGGTCAAAAAAAAATAAATAAATACGAAACTCTCTTAAATAGGATTATATTTTTTTCCCAACGAGGTTTCTAGCTTTTCATCAACAATGTTAGGTGCATATTGTTTTGTAGAAAACAACGTAAGTTTTTTAATGAAAAATGTTAGGTAGACAAAAAACAAATAAAATATAGGCATTTTGTTATAATTGACCAAACAAGAAAAATAGAAGAAAAAATGGTAAATGCCAAAACTAGAAACAATTGAAAATGTGTCAAACAACAAAAAATAAAATATCTAGCTCACTTAAGTAGAATTAGGTGTTTCCCAACTAGGTTTTTAGTTTTTAACCAAAATGATAGCTACACATTTTTTTGTAGAAAACAACGTAGGTTCTTAACATTTTAAACAAAAATGTTAGTTACACGATATTTCATACAAAAACAATAAAAATATAGGAATATTGTTCAAATTGATCAAACAGGAAAAAATAGGCAAAAAATGGTAAATGCGAAAAATGAAAAAAAAGAAAATGGGTCAAACAAGAATAAAATAAAATACAAAAGTCACTTAGATAAAATTAGATTTTTCCCAACTAGATTTTGAACTTTTTAACCAAAACATTAGCTATACGTTGTTTTTGACAAAAACAATATGAAATAAAGAAAATTGTTAAAATTGGTTAAACAATATAAAATTTATAAACTGGTAATTTAGAAAAATATAGAAAAAAATTTTTAAAAAAATATCAAACTCATATAATTCAATTTTTCGCAACTTTCTTTTTAGGTAACGTTAGCTACATGATATTTCTGTAGAAAAATATAACCAAAAAAGAAAATATAGAAAACAAATGGTAAATCAGAAAAATGTAGAAAAAAATAGAAAAAAAAGAAAAAAATACAAAACTCACTTTTATAGAATGAGATATTCCCCAACTAGGTTTTTAAATATGGAAAATTGTTAAAATTAACAAACAATATTTTTGGGTGTGTGCAAATCAGAAAAATATAGTAAAAAATTAAAATGAGTCAAACAAGAAAAAATGAAATACAAAACATAATTATTTTTGTCCCAACTAGGTTTTTAGCTTTTCAACAAAAAAATATTTACCCGTTTTTAGCTTCTTAACAAAAATGATAGCTGCACTTTTTTTTCTGAAAAAAAGGATATTGTTAAGATTGACCAAACGAAAAAAATATTAAAAAAATGGTAAATGAGAAAACATTGAAATGGATCAAACAAGAT
Organism: Scotoplanes globosa; assembly: GCA_027575025.1. NCBI lineage: Eukaryota > Metazoa > Echinodermata > Holothuroidea > Elasipodida > Elpidiidae > Scotoplanes > Scotoplanes globosa. The sequence goes on along the minus strand of JAODAI010039234.1, from coordinate 7,336 downwards.
AAAATGATTTACAAAAGTCACTTACATATAATTATAATTTCCCAACTAGGTTTTTAGCTTTCTAAAAAAATGTTAGCTACACGTTACTTTTGTAGAAAATTGAAAATGGGTCAAACAAGAAAAAAATAAAATAACTCACTTATATTATAATTATATTTTTTCCAACTAGGTATTTATGTTTCTAAGCAAAAAAAGTTAGCTGCCCCTTGTTTTCTACAAAAACGATAAATGTATTGAATTGTGTTGGAATTGTATTGGAATTGTGTTGAATTATGTTGTAATTATGTAGGATTGTGTTGAATTGTGTTGTAATTATGTTGGATTGTCGTAACATTGCGCTGAATTATTTTGAATTGCGTTGAATTGTGTCTAAATTCTAAATTGTGTTGGAATTGTTATGAATTTTGTTAGGATTGTGTTGGATTGTATTCGAATTGTGTTGGATTGTATTGGATTCAGTTAGAATTGTCTTTAATTATGTTGAATTGTGTTGGAATTATGTTGAATTGTGTTGGGATTGTGTTGAATTGTGTTGCAATTGTGTTGAAATTGTGTGGAGTTGCATTATACTGTGTTGTGATTTTATTGGATTGCATTGGATTGTGTTGGATTGTGCTGGAATTGTATTGAATTGTGTTGGAATTGTGTTGAAGCTCTAATGGATGATATGGAAAAGGTTGACGTAGATCATCCAAGAATAGGTGATCCAATCATAGGTGACGTATAAACCACATTAATTCAATATATTGGCAGATGCTGTACTTTGCGCACCTGTTTATGGTAGATAGCTTTGCAGATCGAAATATTAGTGATGTAACTATACATATCATGGCTCACAAGGAACCTACATGCACATTTCATAGAGTTGACGGCAATATATATGGTGGGTATGCTGACAAGGATGTTCAACTTACGATTCGTTTGGTAATACTTTCCTAAAACTGAGCACTGTATCAAATAATAGCTTTTTACAGGGTACATTTGTGGAGGAACTATATATTTACTCCACAAATGTACCATGTAGACTACTTACTATACTACTTGATAAGTTTATTTGGAAAATAAGGTAAGACAACATATTTTTTAACAAGCTAACAAACTAGTTGGGAAAAATTGATTCCATTTAAGTGAGTTTTGTATTTTGTTTTTTTCTTGTTCAACCCATTTTATTTGTTTCTATTTTTCTTAGCTTATTTGGTCAATTTTAACAAGTTTATATATTTTGCATTGTTTTTGTAGAAAACAACGTGCACCTAATATTTTTGTTAGGAAGCTAAATACCTATTTTCAGACATGCAGGCTTCTCTGGAATGCAATTTGTTTGTGATTATTTTTTTGTTAACCGTGTCCGTATTTCTGATATAGATATTGTTGTTCCAAATACTTCAAATATTCTTACATTAATATCAATATTGAGATACCTGATTGTCAAAAAAACAGTTCTCGAATAAACCCGATTCACAGTACTGTACGCATGAAATATCTCAACCGCTCTCAAGTCAACTTCGTAATAACTTACACGTTTCCAAGTTTATTCTGTTTTTTGTGATTGTGATTTTGGGGGTTTTGCCGGATTCATTTCATTTCTTTCATTTCATGTTGTTCGCGCTGGAAATATGTGAAGGGATGAACTGGTTGTTACTTTAAATTGTTTGCCATATAATGTAATTTAATTTTCACTTTGTCCATCACATTTGTTTTGAAGAAGTTAATTGCAGGAGTTAGCTCACATGGACATATTATGCTGAATTTCAATGCAACTTTTGACAACAGGTAATGGTCAGATGTTTATGCTTACAAATGCATATTAACAAATCCAATGTAATAACACAATCTACAAAATCCAATTTTAAGATCAGATCATAGCTTGGTGGTGTAACTTATTATGTTACAATGAATATACATTGAGTTTCAAGTCATAGTTGTGGTGATATCGGGTTTATTTTAGCAATGTATGGCATAGTTATGTATATATATTACCTGTTTGATTTGATAATAATTGAACTTATCCAAACCAGCAAACATTTATTTATAAACCTGTCAAGTCCGGTTCAAGTCAGTCGAGCATTCCGCAACGCAACTCATAAAACATGGACACACATAATAATGTAGCTTCGTGTACTGTAATTAATGTGTCAATTGTTTCACAAATATCTCATGACTATAGAGCATCGTGAACACGTTGGTTCCAGATTATAGAAAGTCGTGTCATACCAATCGCTTTCAAAAATGATATCAGGCTCCACTTGTTGAGATGTCATTGCATGTAATATTGACATGATACAACTTTGCGCAATGATAAACTGATCCTTAACTTTTGACAATATACTCCCAATAGCGATATTAAACTACAATTCAACAATTAGCTCAACGAATTCAAAAGATGTGCCAGTGATTACACTAAACATATACATATTCCAAATAGTCAAATACTGTGTAAAGAAAGCATAGTAATATATATAGTACCAATATACAAATACATCGGCATTTAAAATCGTTGTAGTTATATATTTATTACTTTCTGCTTTTCATAATACTCGGAATATACTTTTGATATATAGACATGGACGAGACATGTCTAGAGTAGATCGTCTTTCAAACATCACCATATTTTATCATTATTACATTTATTGCATATAATATACTCATCACCGTTAACGGGAAATAGTTTCAGCATATTCGTATCAGCAATTTCCTCATAATCAATTAACTTTCAGAATATATTGCCAATAATTCAGCAAATTTCCTGTTTGGACAGAATTACTTATAAATATGTAATAGAAACGATCATATCATATCACAGGCTATTGATGTTGTTAGAGATAATGATTACCATGAGTAATTTGGTGTGATCAAGAGGGTGTATATTTATATATATCGCTAATATAAAATAAGTTCGGCATAAGTACCTTACATTTGAACTATATTGGTTACACTTAAGTTACTTGTTTAGATCATAGCCAACGGTTCGAGATATTAACCTTTAATTATGGTTTTAATTATTTTTTTAACAATTTTCACTCAAAAGTGTAAATTAGAAGTATACATAATCTGAAAGATAATTAAATTATCTTTCAACTCATGTGGGTGTCGGGAAGATATAATTATACAATATGTGTTACATAACATATGTGTTACATAACAATGGTTTTAGTATACATCAAAACTGACTTGTTGTTCATATTCTCTTCATATTTCTCAACATTTCATAAATTTATATTTTCTAAATCGGATAATAAACGAGCGAGTTACATGGCCTAACATAACAACTTCGCCTGGCCAGGCATAACGTTAGGCCTAACCTATCAATAATATGAGGCCTAGCTTATAAATAACATTATGTCTACCATGGCCTAGTGATTGTTAGTTGACAGATAAACCTATATGCCTACGTAATTACAACGTTTCCACCTGTATATTGTTGTCTTCTCTATCCCAAATACTGGAAATAGGCCTAACGTTAGTCAAAATATATTTTCTGTTCAATATTGACAATGGACTTTGTTACTATATGCTCACAGCTGTTTACCAATATAGTTAAGCTGGATGTATTATAGCTCATTCGAAAGATAATTAAAATTACTTCCATAAATGTGCAGACCGTACAATAATTTGTTTTCTGGCTTCGGAATTACAAGCAGCTACAATTTGGTTTAAAACACAATATTTTGTCCGTTTTCATGCATTTTCTCTGTTTTTACCATGATGGCCCTAAACAGATTTCATACGGGAAAAAATAATAATTTCTTTACATTGATACCACATGAGACTCGAAAAACGTCTTAAATCAATAGTGCGGCACATGGGAGATATGGAAGAGTTGAGCCACTTTTGCACTTTTTTCAATGGTGTTCAAAAAACTATTCACTTGTTTACATTATCTTCTATGGCAGACTATACTATGAATATTTGCACATGTATGTTATCAAAATGTGTCCATGTATTATAAACTTATATACCTATATATATATATAAGCCTATAATATACATATAGTATAGGTGCTCAACTCTCCCACCTTATATTGACTCATTCCGCCATTTTGTTCAAATGCCCGACCGCTCGAAAGTGATTGGCCTAACATACTGAATATCATGTATGTAAACTAACTCAATATAGCCTATTAGTCACTATAAATGTTTTAGAGAAATATTATATTGATGACGTGAGAGACGTTTTCATACCTGATGATCAGAAATTCACAATGGATGTCGAAAATAGTTTTTAATATTATAAAACATACATCATATACCTGGATCGATCGATTCATACATTAAAATGTCGGTAATCCTAAGCAGCTTCAACAGTGGTAAGAGCTAACAAGTATTTCAACCCACGTTGACGTAAGAGCCGGTGACTCAACTCTCCCTGTGGATCAACACTCCCGCATCTCCGCTACTTAAAGTCAGCATGCACCTAGTGCATCATTGTGAATTCAAGGGTTAACAGGTGAATTATTTATCGTGAGCGTTTGTTGAACTATTATTCCTGGATAGATCTATATGAATGTATATTGTTTACGTCAAGTGTGCATTTCAAATGATGCCAGAGATGATGATTATAATTACATGACCGTTACTACTGATCTCATCACCCAGCACCGCCGCCGCACATGGGAAATACGCGCTTATACTACAATGTAACATATCTTTATCATTAGTACTTACCATCTAGTGTACTAATCTTGCTATACATTTTGAACCAGATTATCAAAATGTTTAGACTAATCCAGTTAATAAACTTTTCTTTTTTTCTTTTTAATTTTAATATAAATTATATAAAATTTACATTTCCTTTAAGGTGTAACTTAGATATTCCATGAATTTATTAAATCCATCTTCAACTCAGTGGAGAAATCTAGATTCATCTCAAATTTTATGAATATTCTCAACTTAAAACTGTAATTATCTTTGAATACAGTTGGTGGAATTTCCTACATTAAAATTAAAATGAAACATTGGTGTTATATTAACATACCCCTAAAAATATAGGTTAATTGGCAACTGGAACCATACACTGTATACAGCAAGTTAGTTATTTTACTAGAAAAAAGACAGTCTGATTAAATAAATGAGTAATGCTACTTTTCCATGTCATGACGAATTACAGATTTTGCTGAACTAGAAACTATTCGTCATAGGCTATATGCACATGATTAAAATATTCGCCATCTCATCAAACTACGTGGATGGCACAGCAGTACTTAACGTCTTTATTCACGCCGCTCACTTATCTTCAGGATTCGTCATAGCCTCGACACCTGCACGCGGAGTGTATATGGCGCATTCGTATTATGACACGATGTTATAGTTGTGGACATTTCATGAAAATGGAAAGCGTGTGCGCTATAGGCACACGTGAGCCCCATGACACAGTGTATATAGACATTGGACTTTGTGTGATTTGATTAGCAATACAAATATTAATAATAACTAATAAATGATATCGATGATAATTTGCATCACCTTCAAAATGTCGAAAAAAATAATTTGCTACAATTTTCTTTCTGTTGAAAGACTGTTGTTTGAAGATGGCCCGTGCAGTTTTGTAATCAGTTATGAACGTAACTTTTCCGAAAAGCAGTGAAGGCTGTGCTTGGCTATTTGGGGGAATATGGCTTGTCTAGACCTATTATAGAATGCATTTGTCAGTTGTAATCCTCCACCATACCCATACGTAGCATCGGAGATTGCTACCATCTAGCGGAGAATGTTCACATGATTATGTCCCCGCTTTGCAGACATTAGGGACATATCTTGTATAATTCTCATGACAAATTGCAAAATCGCCCGAGAAATATACGAGAAATGTTACATTATCGTACAAAATATACAGCAGTTACGAGAAATGTATGAACTCTCACGAGAATTACACAAGATATCGTGCAAGGTTCACGAGTTCTCGTACAAAGTTTACGAGATCTGCAAGATTTCCACGAAATATCTGAGATCTCGCATAGATCTCATAGAGACCTTGAGATGTCGTAGATATCTAGTAGGCAGCGCATAAGAAAACATATGCAGTTTGCATAATACAGGTAGGCCTACATGCCAAACAATATGCCGTCTGTTAATTCAGAGAGCTCCCTTGTTTGCATACATATCATATATGCTGCAGTGTAACTACATGCACAAACATATACCATATTGTAGACAATGATAAATCATCTTGGCATTACATACTAATTGTTACCAAATTTAAACGTTTAAAAAGACATCTGGATTTGGACATCAAGACAGTCACAGTCGCAACACAATGACATCTATGATATTCAGTCCTAATTTTACAGACAAAGTGTGGTGCAGCTAACTGAATACAGGTTTAACATTTTCTATTTCTTAAATGTAATTCTTAGGGGCAATATTTAGGTAACTGTCCGACCGATATTTGATTTTTTTAGGCCTGACCTAGGATATGCCTAGCCTAAAGCTGTGGATGCATGATGTACACTATGTCCACTGCAGTGTATATTAGGTGCAGCCTACAGTGACAGTGACAGTGTGTATTATATAGTGTAGACCAGGCTATGGATCCCTGCCCATGGTATTATTGTTTATAGCCAACAGTCGGCTTATTCATATGCCATACTTAAGTGCAATGTATTTAACTTAAATGAAATATAATTTAACTTAAGTCAAATTAATTAAGCTTAAGTAAAATTGATTTCAACTTAAGTAAAAATCAACATTTATATTCAACTTAAGCTTATTTGTATTGCACTTAAGCTGAATTAATTTTAAGTAAGTGAAATTGCATTTCATTTAAGTGAAATATAATTTATATTTCACGTAAGTTAAATACAATTTGACTTAAGTTAATTTTTATTTAATTTTACAGTGCATCAAGTTAATACACTGTACACCGTAATGAGAAAATAAAACAAATAATTATAAACTTGCAATTCAACTAATACACTCTAAATCATCAATTCAGCGATTAATTATAGCAGTTATATTCCATCGGATATTTCACTGGATTAAAATCTATATTTTATATATAATTAATGACACACCACGTGAAACACGGCTAACATATTCCAATAATCACCAACAAATATCTGCACATAACTAATCGATATTTCCAATACCCTAAAATATAATGCACATTGTCACTAATTAATCATCTCTTAATTTCACCATATTCTAGACATAACATTATATTAATAATATAATAAATTATGTATCTAAAACGGATCGCTTGAATAATATAACGTTTATTGATTAATTAAAGGTACGGGCTCGCGTAGAACGGAGAATGTAATGGTGTTGACAAAGATCGATTTCATTATAATTTGTAATAGCGCCATCATTCCACAAAGTTGACAATACATAATAAATC
>JAODAI010039123.1:0-12393 GCA_027575025.1 Scotoplanes globosa | reverse complement strand
GTCTTCGGTATGACCCGACCTCCAGGGGTCTCGAACCCTAGCGGGCACGAAATCACTATCTGGTCTCCCGGCTTGCAACGTTGATTTAGATGTCATTGCTCCCAGCGATTACAAATCCAATACAATGCTGGGTCTACTGTGCATATACCGCCAAAACGAAGAGATGAAATTTAATTTGACGATTGCAAATAGATTAATATCTTTGCTGTTTAATCAATTATCGGTCTACTATTTACATCTAGATAGTTAGTATTTGATGTCTGTTACAATGTGTTGGCTGCAGCGATAGCCATTAGTTTGCAATTCAATAAACGTGACAATTTCCAAGCTCTGTATTGGTAAGTAGAGCGGCATGTTAGCTTGGCTAGACACATTTAGCAGTAGGCCTATGCTAGTACATAGATGCTGCGTATTACTGTAGCTTGGCTAGACACATTTAGCAGTAGGCCTATGCTAGTACATAGATGCTGCGTATAACTGGCAAACGTGTGTCTCCTACAGCCGACATTGCTAGACGATTTTAATATTAATTAAGGCAGCTTGATACCAAATAGCATATATATGTGTATTATGTATGATAATTATACGCTGGTTGTTTATATAGACCATTACCAGGAATTATTTGTATACAATTTGCATAATATAATGGGTATACAGTACTGATCATTAATAATATTGATATCACACAAAGTGTACCTGTTTAACAAGAGAGTGGTGAATTTAGCGCAGGCCATAGAGACTTGACCTCCACGAAGCAATGCGGTCACATTCTCTGACTCAAGTCAATACAGTTTACAGTGGAATGACTCACTCAGATCGAGACCACTGGAGAGTGGAGTCATTCAAAATAACAAATGCCTTGGCTTGAGTTATCAAATTAAGTGACTCGTTTACGTTACAATTGCGCCACAAAAGGATGAATTCTTGAAGAGTCTGCGTGACCTTCATTATTGCAGCAAACAGATTGTTGTAAAATTTGTCTTTTTTACTCAAGAGTTGCATAAAAAATTGAGTGCACACTTGATGTGTCAAGTTGTATCAATTGCACTTATGACTGCACTCAACAGTTGTTTATCGTACTGCATGTATCTACTTCTGATGTAAAAGGTCAATATGCAGTTGACCTTTCAATGACCTGCACTTGACATGTCAATGATCTTCAGTTACGGGAGTTGAACTAACTACACTTTGTGCAGACCTATGACTGCACCTACAGTGCAACTGTTGTGTATTGTGATCAGTACTGTGTATATATATATATATATATTATTGTGATCGGTACTGTATACATATATATATATTATTGTGATCAGTACTGTATACGTATATATAAACATATATACTAGAAGAGAGAGAGAGAGAGAAGACCAGACTGATATATAGAGACTGTATTGTATTTGGGGTATTCGTTCAACAACACGGTCCGGTCTACCTATGGTGGTGGTGATCCATAAATTGACCATTTAAGTAATACAGACACACAGAGACAAACTGTACATGAACTGGGCGTGAGAGTAGTGCGCAGGAAGGTGGACCTCAAAATGTGTGTAGGGAATCATGTAAATATATTAATTATACACAGTAACCATGGAAGAATATGCAGAAACGTTGCAACAAACGTGTCAGAATGTGTACGATGAATTACTGTTAATAGTATAGTACGAATAGTAGACAGAAAGAAGGCAACAAGGCGGTAGACGGAATCGGTTGAACGGATCACAGGACCGTATCGGGTGGTTACGTTTGTACGATGGAAACAAATCCCACGCACACTTCATGGACGTACATGTATACACAAAGCTGTGGTGGCTCGTATCATCGGTAGATGGGATACGTGAACAGGCTCGCCCTCGGCGGTTTCCTGTGCGTATACTTGACAACACTATTCTTCACCACAAACGTAATCCATAGTGTGGATGCCGTTTTAGGCTGTTTCGTGCGCGTACACTTGACCAACACTATTCTTCAACACAAACGTAATCCATAGTGTGGATGCCGTTTTAGAGTGTTTCGTGCGCGTATACTTGACCAACGCTATTCTTCAACACAAATGTAATCCATAGTGTGGATGACGTTTACGGGGAAAAGGTAACCACCCATTAGAGATTGTGTGACCCGTCCAACTGATCCCGTCAATTGACTAACATAGTTAGAAGGCAAGGCTAGAAAATACGAGGCAAGGCTAGAAAATACGAGGCAAGGCTAGAAAATACGAGGCAAGGCCATAGTACGAGGCAAGACTATAGTACGAGGCAAGGCTATAGTACCAGACAAGACTATAGCAGTGTGTACCAGGCAAGGTTATAGTATTACCAGGCAAGGCTATATAGTAGTACGAGGCAAGACTATAACAAGGCGGCAAGGCTATGTGATGGTAGTAAGTAGTGGTAGTAGTAGGATGCCACAGCGTGATGCTTTGTATGATGGGTACTTGGTGTGTTTGTGATGCGAGACGGTGGCGATTGAGGGGTGATTGGATGTCCTCGGCTGACGACGTACCTTGATCTCCTGTAGCCCGTGACTAAAGGACACCTCGCCCCGGAGGGTGGGGGTCAGGGGAACCCGTGCCCCCTCCCCCAATGGCTCGGCAGAGGGCTTGCGCAGCTGGACGTTGGTAAAGGAGACAAAGCGGTACACGTGGACACCGACACGGAGCTCATACGAGTTCAGCTCGGCCACCTGGGGGTCGGCCACCTGGGGGTCGGCCACCTGGGGGTCGGCCACCTGTTATATGGGGAAATTTAACACACAAGTCAGGCGGTACGCCACAGATTGTACAGAAGGCATACCAGAAGGCATACATAGAGAGAGAGCGAGATATATATATTATGGGACAAACAGATTTGTTACCCCTTCTAGTCCACGCACTGGCGTCTGTTCTTCAGTGTAGGTCTACATTCTGTGCCACTTCAGGATTTGAATATTGTCTGCATAATATCATTAGACCACCATTTTGACGTGAAATCATTTCGGGAGTAACAAAACTCGGCCAATACTTAGAAGCAGTCACTGGCGTCTGTTCTTCAGTGTACCTACATGCTGTGTCACTTCAGGTTTTGAATATTGGCTGCATAATATCATTAGACCACCATTTTGAAGTGAAATCATTTCGGGAGTAACAAAACCCGGCCAATATTTAGAAGCAGTCTCTACCCAACTATCACCGTTTGAAGAATCATTGTACCTACATAATTATGTTGTTCCTCGTCTACTAGACAACCAAGATACTAGGATTGCATTATAGGAAGCTTGAGGGAATATGATCACTCTGCTATCTTATCTGTTCTTCAAAACACCAACTACTGTGGCAGTTTTAAATGTTGGCTACGTAATTCCAGTGGCGGGATATTTTCAGATGTGGAAAGGGGAGGAAAATTGAGGAGCAGGGGATGTACATTTTCGGGGGAAGTGTATGAGGCAGCGAGAGGTGGGTGGGGTTGGGAATTACACTTTCATGGATGAAATATCACAGTCTCTCCTGATGGCACCACTGCATATACATACTCTACCATTTTGTACTGAAAGAATGTTAAATAGAATAAACAACTCGGTTAATATATTATTATTTAGTCCTTACACAACATATTCCATCAAAAGCATATTTTTGGCACAAAATAACATAATATCCATCATCTACTATATTTAGTCAAAATCATGTTATTTTCCCAAACTTCCGAATTCATACATGGACACGATTCACAACTGAAAAATTGCAAACCAACTGCAGACCTGTTATACCTAACACCACCATCTTCTTCTTAGCCCCAAATTCTAAGGCCACCGTTTCAAGTACATCATTGCCACACAAATTCAGTGAAACATTGCAAGAAAGGATCAAAAAGCATACATATCCCCCTATAATATGATCCTGAACCTCCATCGTCATCCGAAATCCGTAGTCAGAAAAATACCTATCGACACCATTCCTAACAGCATGGACACTATTCATGCGCACGAACAACTCTGAAACACCATTCCACTCATCATTGCTCTGGAGTAGTTTATGAGATAAACTGTCTTGAAACTTGGACGCTTGGATATCTAAGATTATACACTTACACTTGATCCAGGAAAAGACAGTTTTGGTGTCCGATCTAAAGATTTTAAATCGACTTCAGATGTTAACTTCCCAAATAGAGGTCTGCATGTGATGTCATTTCATCGCATTTAGCAGTATTATAATGTGCAAATACCCATGGTATTGGCGTAACTATTGCTGATTACAACGATTGGCCATTGACAATGGCCAATCACATGACATAATCAAACTCATACAAAACCTCTAATGCAGTACAACTTTGTGTTCTTTGATAAACCCTTTATTCTAAGGCCATCATTTTCAGATGATTGGCTTTTTGTTTTGTTTTTAAGGTCTACCGTTCGAGTACGCTTCCACAAAACACATAATTGTCATAATCTAGTATTCTGTTATATTTGTGTGGTTGTGAGTGATCTTTGAGAGAAAAAATTGCAAAAACTGAAAAACAAAAATGTCCAAAAAACGATACACAAAATCTTCAATAATGTGACGGAACAATCTGTTACGTGGGAAAGTGCTATTCATCCTTCAATGGTTAGCATGGTGGAGAGCTCCGGCGGTACAATTATACTTAATCCAGCCAAACAAAACCTTTTAGAGTCATCATCACCATGGAGTCAAATGTGTGACCAAGTGATTACAAGTGCAGCACCCTATCCACTGAGATAATCCTATATCCAACAGAAACAGAACTTATGGGGATCAAATACACAGCTCACAAACTAACAAATAAATACACTACACGTAGACTACATCTCGTAGGCATCTGAAGCCACGGTCATATAAATTCTTCAGTCATTATCATTATGTTGGACAGCGTTCGTTAAAATCTACCACAAAGTCAATAAACTAAGATAGTACCAGCTGCTCTCTGGATCATTGCAGTATCAGAGAGTTATACACCAGATGCCCTCTTCAAATTTAATCACAAAAACATTGCTGCAGCAAAAACAAAGATATAGGAAAGAGGTGCACAGGTCGATCATGTGATGCTGCACAAAGTAACCGGGCAATAGAGGTTCTGTGTGTGATGTCACTTCATCATATTCAACAGAATTATAATATAAAAATACCCTTGGTATTGGTGTAACTACTGCTGATTGGCTGATTAACAGACAACGATTGGCTGTTGACAATAATATTTACATCACGTGACATAATTAAAACAAAAGTAAAACCTCTATATGACTTGCATTGACTGTACGACGAGTACAGTAAGCATGATTGGATGTTGGCGCACGCTGGTGATCTCGTTTCAAAAGCCGCTCAGAATGAACTTTCTATGTAGTATGTAACAATTGAATGAATGTTGATTTGAAACTACTACAGCAACATTCAATGCTAATCACACATTTTGGGGACATTTAATATTTTTTCTGTAAGGGAATTGTAAAGAAGTGTTGGAATTTATTTAGTTCACTTTCAACAAAGAAGGGTCAATAATGGTGCCACATGACATTGTGTTAATAGCTGGGAGACTGTTTATAAACTGTCCGTTGTTGTACCCCGTAGTTGTGAACCATTGCTTATAATAGCAGACTGTCCGTTGCTATACGTCTTAGTTGTGGATCATTGGTTTGTTGACTATACTCCATGTTGCACATGCTGTGTATCACGTAGTGATGGATGCAGCCATGTCCGGAATGAACCATTAGAGCCCCAAGACAACATGTATATTAATCAGGCTGGTTTTATCTTAGAATATAAGAATGGTATCATGCACGTCAACGCAACAACTAGACATCTATACAACATAACGTTCAGTGTGGCTAGTACATGCATTGCATATTTGGCAAAGACTTCCTTCTTCGATCTTTCAAAAACGGAGGGACTTGATATTTTGAGGAGGGAATTTTCTCTCTTTTGTAAAAACAAAATAGAGAGATCACCTACTTGACAGTTTAAATGACAAATTTATGTTATTCTTGGCGATACTTTGTGTGTGCTAGCTACAATGGTGAAAAGGGCACATATTTCATGGTTGCAGTTTCATTTTGTTTACTTTTATTTTGCCTGCGCATTTACCATAGCACACTCCCCCACAAAAAAACAAAAAGCTCTACACAGGATAGTTTACATGGGAGGTGCAACAGCAATACAATTTTCAGTTTGCTTGAAAAGTACAGCAACTGTGTAATTGTAATCATAGCATGTCCCATTTCTTAAATTTCACCCTACTCGCCTAAATTCAACTGCAGCCTTGATTTCATTTATTATTACTCATAATCCATCCGTTGCTATTCTGCTTAGTAGTTGTGGATCACTGAATTGTTGACCATACTCCATGTTGCTCAATGCTGCTGACGATGAATGCAATCACTAGAGTTGTATACAACATAAACTCCAGGGCGGTCAGTAGGTGCATGGCATGGCTGACAGAGTGAAATCCATCTTTATCTCTATCTACCTCTTGAATCCGTAACAAGGGGTGAGGAATAAAATGTTAACTGACAGCCGCATCATTGCTGCATCATATCCATAGCCATGGCTCTCCATCTCCACCAGCTCTCCTATATCCCTCTCACCACAGTCCTTCCATCTCAAACGAGGTCTCCCCCTATCCCTACTACCAACATCCATGTGCGACATCGCCATATTCGGCAGACATCCTCTGTCCATCTGTACAACATGCATAGCCCACCTCATACGCCCCCTTATCACTCTAACTGTAAGACTCCTAGTCATCCCAATCTCCCTCCAAATATCATCAAATCTACTCTATTCACCCGTTTAACCAATTTTTATAGAGGGGGAAATTTCTCTTTTTGTAAAAACGATTAGAGAGACAACCAATTTGACACAGTGAAATGCAAAATTTATGTTATTCTTGGCATATATTTCTTGGTTGCATTTCATTTTTCTATTTTTTCCCTGTGCATTAACAATAATACCCGCCTCCACCCCCCCCCACGTACACAACAAATTGCACAGATTAAAATCCCACTGTGGGATTCCCGTTATTGGCACCTATTGCCAATCCTGATGCATTCTTCAGACACAATGCTGTAGCTCTACTGCACGCAGGAACATAATTTTACACGTGAGGTTATTGTAGAGGAAGTGTGTAATTAATGTACACCAGTAATACATCCTAAAGTTAGCTTGAAATGTGCAGCAATGATGTTTGTAATATCATGACATATACTCCCTACTAATTTCACCACCTCCCCCTTCATTAACTTCACCCCCCCCACATTTGGATTCAGCAGCAGCCTTGAGTTTATTGAGTGTCTGATGGCAACTCCTGGATGATGAAATCGACTTTGCATTAAAGAGTGTGTTTAGGTTAGTTGTGTCTGTGCGGTGCGCGGCATTGAGAGGTGAAGTGCGTGGATAGAGCAGTGATTGCAATATGAACCCACCGACATCAGTATAATGAAGTATAGAGTAATTAGCCAATCAGCAAGTCAGGTCTAGTGAAGCTGAAACTCATTCTAGGGGATCACCTGCTTGTTCAACAAGCACCAAATACCACGTCTAGTTGATTGATTAGGTCTCTTGAACCTTTTCGATATTCTTAAGCCATCCAAAGCGTTTGATACACCAATTAGAGAGAGTGAGATAATTTCTTAACGGCACACCAGCATAGAGGCTACAGTTGATAGGTTAATTGTATTCATGTCCCATTCAGGGTTGTTACGATACAAAAAATCAAAGGAATGACCATCCGGGATAACTCTCTGCTCTTTACAAACAGATGGCCAGACAGTTGGCCAGACAAGGTAGCCCTGCCCCTTGGACCGATATTCTAAGTCCTCATCCGATGTACATTATCCCTCACCAGGATTGGCCTATGAAGTGACATAGTTTCCTGGGGTGTAGTCACTGGTATGCACAGTTAGAGCCACTGGAAAGGCACAGTGCATTGATTATAGCAAGATGCTCAACAAAACAAAGATTCGGTTGCAACATTTTTCAAAGAGTTAATATAAGGTCATACGGATTATGTGGATATTGTGTGATTTTAAATAATGTGTGCTGCCTATATTCCTAATTCCGGATTATGTAACTTTCAAGCGAGTTATCGGTAAATATGTGGCTAGGCGATATTACTGTCCCGTCGGTCCAAAACAACGTTAGAAGACGTTGACCTATTCTGTACAAACAATTCAGGGCAACAGTTTATTGTATAGGCCACTGCTGTAACAAATACGTTGGCTAATAAAACCACCTTGTCACTGTACCCTGTAACTAGGTAGTCTACCGTGCATACTATTAGGACTTTAGTGCTACGAGCACTGTATACACCACACACAGGGACATACTGTGATTCACCACACACAGGGATATACTGAAAACAACGGCTAGTTATAGTTGTGGGTAACCGGACATTTAGGTCAATGCAGATTGAGTGATCGATGATTATGTTTCCAGAAACTTTTTAACACCAAGGTTATATGAGCCACTTAAATTTGAATCGGGGAACTTTGTCCAGGGAGGGGCTGCTTGGATGAAATTGACAAAGAATGTACACAATGTCTTTTATATTTATCACTTAATACATGCCCATGACGCCCTACCTTTCCTAATGGGAATGTTCAAACACAGATCCTTTTAAAGCCTCTATAATGACCCGGGTTGTATGTTGTCAAAACAAAATCGATACTAGATGAAGTTGATAGCTCCATACGTGGACACGCATCACTGTACTCGGATCACTGCACTGTGTAGAATGCCCACATGCTGTAGGCATATGTATGGAAAACTCTAGCCTTATGATATGTGGTGTGTAATATCTTGCACTGTTAACAAACCGATTTGCAGTCCATATAAACCCACTTCTATTGTCAACTATACAATGGAATAAATTTGAAGAGAACTTCCTCGGACATATTCCTATTAGGGAGCCCAGGGTGCCATGCCTATATACATATATTATAGGTCATTGAAACTTAAGATTGATTAATCAATCCAGTTCATCGGGACCGTTTTAATGACAAAGAGCTATATAGAGTCACCCAAAGCCTTTATACAGCAGTTGGACACATGGTAATATAATCATCACCAAAGTATACCTCGCCTCACAAGTGGAAACTTTGAAAGTTGAAATGAGTGGTGTACATGGTTTAATAGATCAACATAATATGTATTGTTGTAAATGAAACAATACGTTCTTCATTCGGTGAAAGAAAATGCATTTGCAACATCGTCAGATACGTTGGGAAGCATCCGAAAAGTAAGCATCCAAAAAAGTATCGGATTAAGGAAGGAGAAACAACTCCATGTCAAAAATTCCAATTTATGCGCAGCAATAAATCTCCACAAAAACAGTGTACTTTAACCATCTTCAACACGACTCTCTGCATGTCCAATGGCAGGTAATATTTGGTGAGCCGAGAGATGAAACCAACTTACCCACACAACGATCCGTCATTTATTATTAATCAGTGTCTTTTCCTGGAGAGATGCTATAGTCAATATCTTTACATATCAATATATGTATGATATGCAATTATCATAGCAAGGAATAATTATATAGGATATGCTGTGTAAAAAACATTCATGCAACAAACATGCAATTTACATTTTAACAAGATTATGTACAGTACATAGGAATTTATCTCTCTCTCTTACCTCGTGAATCCCTAACAAGGGGTGGGGAAGAATACGCAACTAACAGCCGCAGCATTGGCATAAGCTCTCCACCTCCCTCTATCCATAGCCATGACCCTCCAAATGCCATCCTCTCTCACCCTGCTAAAATCCATCTCAACACCGTCTCGATCGCGGCTCCCACTTCTAGCCAGCTTTTATGTGCGACATCACCATTTGGGGGAATATATAACTTAATTATATATTGATTGATTGATTAGGTTTCCTAACTCTTTTCAACGCAGAGGTTATATGAGCCACCCAAAGCCTTGGACATACCAGTTAGAGCCACTGAAATATATTCATCATCGCTGCTTATTTTAACCTCACTGAATGACAAAGCAATCTGGAGTATATAATATGGATTGTATCCGAAAAAATGATCTATTGATTGATTGACGTAAGTTTATTCAGACCCTTTTTCAACAATGGATGTACAAAGGGCCACCCAAAGCCTTGGACATACCAGTTGTATAGCTTCATCAGCTTTCCTGGCCATTTTGAATGATAAAGTTATACGAGCCACCCAAAGCATTTACAAATACCAATTATTGCGTTATTGACTCACTGGAATAATAGAGTCACTGGAATAATAGAGTCACTGGAATAATAGAGTCACTGGAATGCAGCCATCATCAACATGACATCGAACTCACAAGCCTTGAGATTACATCTCTTCACTGAGCCAACCAATCAGCACCTAAAACCTCTCTAGTACAAGTAATTGAGGGTCACTGATTGGTTGATTGATTAGGTCCTTTTCTAATAACTGGATCACATTGAGCTATATCTTTGATACAGTTAGTTAGACATCCACTACTCATTGGTTGATCGATTAGATTTACTGGCTCTTTGGCAGCAAAGTTATCTCAGCCACCAAAATCCTTTGATATATCAGTTAGAGTCACTGGAATATAGTCATCAGCCTGTATTCAAACTTCTGACCTTGCGATCACGAGTCCAATGCTCTATCAACTGAGCTAACCGAGCCTATAGCTCTGCCAAAACACAAAAGTATACATCATAACAGTGGAATGGAACATTGTGTGAATGTTGTATTACATGTATAGGACAACACTTAGGCTATATATACGGGTAGATAAATAGTAAAAAGAGCAGCGAACATGTAGTAGATTCAACTTATTGCGATGCAGCACAAATTGACACATATCACACATAAATAACAGACAAAACATCTAAACAGAAACTTTACAGTAGTATTTGGGTGATAATAGTCAAAAGAATAAAGACCATGTAGATTCAGGCTAACTTATTGCGCTGTCTCAACACAAATTGACACGTAACACACTGAACATACAGTTTGTACTTACACAACAGACAAAACATCTAAACACAAATTTTACAATTAGGTCCACTTGACCCTCGACCTCGCGAGTCACACAATTGTTCACAGATATCGATACAGACACACCTAACTGCCACATATCAAGCAGCTAACCTTAATCAGCAGGGCAACGTCTAAACTGCTTGGACGACGATACTTGCCATCCTGTGAAAAAGTTATTACGTTAATTAGACGATATCATTTCTTCAGCAATATCTCAAACCCCAAGGGAATTGTGGAATATATATATTGATCAAATTAGAGCAACGTGGAGTCTCGTATTATTAATTATTGCTTATATGCCACCAGCTGATCTGTGATAAA
Organism: Scotoplanes globosa; assembly: GCA_027575025.1. Taxonomy (NCBI): domain Eukaryota; kingdom Metazoa; phylum Echinodermata; class Holothuroidea; order Elasipodida; family Elpidiidae; genus Scotoplanes; species Scotoplanes globosa. The sequence continues at coordinate 1,093 of JAODAI010039123.1, read as the reverse complement.
TCATACATCTATATGGGCCATATGTCCATTGGTGACCTGCAAGGATACCTTCCGACCAATGTGTTCATGTCTCTCCGACGACACATGTACCCCACACCAAGGGACAAGGGACATTGTACACACGGATGGAGAGAAACGGTCATTATAAAGTGTCTTGCTGAAGACCACATGTCAACATAACCAGCATTCAGCGACGGGGTGCAGATGGTTAATCTCGAGATCAGGAGCCAGACGCCTTAACCATTGGGCCATCTCAAATTAACACCAGTTGGTATCACTATAATTGGCGGACATCATTATATACCAATTGTGGTAAATACTGTAATAATAATCGACCTGGGAGGCTTGTTTAATTTTAAGACGCCAGAGTGGGAGAAGCAAAGGCTTTTACATTACAACTTCACGTCGGGTGGTCAGCCAATTCATACATTTTATGTAAAAACTGGATATTTTGATTTTGGAAAGTCGTTCGCATCGGAAAACCGTGATTGCTCTCGGATGAAAAACCCCCACTACTTGGTCCGATCCGGGATTCGAACCCTGGATCACCCAGTGACTGAGATTCATAGCTTCTAGAGCCACCAACCTTATCCAACCAAAGGTGTAGGCAAAGGATAAATCACCACAGCACATTACGATATCAACAAAAATATTGATTCTTAGTTTGATGAAAGCACTCTTTGTTCACTAGCTATGCCAACAATCTCTGGATATTTCACCGGTCTGTTGACATTATATAAAGCTGGTCATGTCAATCGTCAAGAAGCATGGTCATTGTACAGGTTTAGAGGTTAGTCGTTTTCACTGTTGCAGAAACTGTATTATGACAAAGTCCTTTTGATAACTGGACAGTAAATATCCCACTTCCTGATATAATAATCTTGGTCACGGTAACTAATTCATTCTAGATAGTGAAAGCATCCCGGACTCCGTATATAGCTCATGAAAAGAAGAAGATACTGTACTGGTACCACTCTACCGCATTGATCATGTTAAGATACAAGAGAAGCAGGTCTTGCATTCATCCCCCACCCACCAGGCAGCACCCACCCACCAGGGACACCACAGGTTGAGAACAGAAAAAGGGAAAGCG
>JAODAI010039012.1:0-12394 GCA_027575025.1 Scotoplanes globosa | reverse complement strand
ATATGCTTCAGTTGGACATTTTGAGAGGGCACCAAGGCAAATCGCCTCGTAGCCTCCGTGAAGCGTGAGCCCTGATAGTATATGTAATGTAGAACATAGTATATGTAGCAACTTTGCAGCACTTTCATGCAGGAATGTCACCTTATATTGTCTAGTAATAATATCATGCAAGTTACATCATGGTTTCCTGTCTTGAAAAAGATAAATTGTTACTGCAAAGTCAGAGGTTGACAGAAACAATAATACAGTACTGTCCTGCCGAGGTTGACAATAATATTATTGTCAACTTCGACAGAACAATACTGTACTCCACTATCCCTTGTCTATTATTATGCCCTACAACCCATGGTGACACATCTCAACACTCTAATTAATAGTCCGTTTCTTACCTCGTGATCGGTTATAAGTCTGTGATGGTGCCTGGGCTAATTAATAGTCTGTTTCTTACCTCGTGATGGGTTATAAGTCTGTGATGGTACCTGGGCTAATTAATAGTCTGTTTCTTACCTCGTGATCGGTTATACGTCTGTGATGGTACCTGGAGTCGTCGTCGAAACTTCATGTTGGCTGAAGTAATTTGAATACTTTAAATCGGTTATCTGATCGTTATAACACATAGGCCCTATATATTGCTTCCCCTATAGATACAGTTCATGTGAATGCACATATATTGCTTCGAATACACATATACTGCTTCTCCTATGCAGTTCGTGTGAATGTGCTGGCTCGGTGTTCAGTAACACATCATACACCTCTAACTTTCTTTTTGCACACGTAGACTTAACTTGTTTATCATACAGCTACTGCATGAGGAAAATTTAACCGTAACTTGACATAAATCAAGGGAAAATATTTTACTTTGTTTCTTGGTTACCCAGCAATAACCCAGCCTGGTGTACATATCAAGTATGTTTACTACTACTGCACATGTATTCATACTTCTATCTCTTTGTTGTCTTCAAAGATGATGGTGTTGTTTTACTCGCTCCAATATATATGTACATAAATTACATTTGCCGTGATTTACGAGATAAACAAGTGTAAGCCTACACTGTAGGCACACACTGCTGATACACGGTTGATACACGGTTGATACACGGTATACAATGGAATATTTCTAAGAAACACACAACTTGAATGAATGAATGAATAGGTTTCCTGGCCCTTTTCAACGCAGTGGTTATATGAGCCACCCAAAGCCTTTGATATACCAGTTAGAACCACTGGAATATAATCATCATGACTGACTAATTATTGTTGTATTTTCTAGTAATATTGTACTTTTAATTATTTCATTGCTCTCTTCTAATGGCTGATTTCCATCTGTCATTCCAAGGAATGATTGTATTGGTTGTATATATATACATCACCTTACTTGTCACGTTACTGACTATTTATTGAACTAGTTGGTTCAATCTGCAGATTAATTGATTCAGAATTTAAGTCAGGAGATTCAACTACATGAAGGACAGGTTATTTCTAAGACTTCATAATCTTCATGTTCTCTTCAAGTTCTCACTGTCTTCAACCGAAAAGCGACATGGCGCTTAAACAACAGTTCGCTGAATTCAATATGCCAAAGGTCAGACAAATTTGCTAACAGTTATTGAACAGGCATTATTCAAACTATTCAGTCCGTGATTTAACGATGAAATTATCGATCAAAAAGCAGCATGAAGGAATATCATAGTTTGAACCTGGCCTCGAAAAATAGAAATAATAATCTCCACGACAATATCAGCGTAAATTATTCTTTTGGGGGAAATTGAGATTATGTAATATTATAATGTTATAATTCAATATCTCTAAGCATAACTCATACAGTACATTTACGACTTTACACTGTTTTTGTAGTGGCAGGTCACATATATTACATAATCTCAATTTCCCCCAAAAAAAATTTACGCTGATATTGTCATGGAGAAACAAATCTTCTACTATTAATCCATGGGATGCATCTCAACAGTATCAGATACTGTATTATAATTCAACAATTGTAATTACTGAACTTATAAACTGTGAAATATGATACTAATGTATTACAGAGATACAGTATATAGTTATCAATGTATGTATTACATACCTTGATATTATGATGGACTGCTGATGAAATGTTTATTGTTTGCTCCTTGTAATATGATAATAAAGCTATGGTGCTGTACATGCATTACAAAATAACATGTTTCCAGAAAGTAAAGTTACTGTATTATACCTACAGGTACTATATTACATTTAACAGGGATACTAATGCAAACATTGGAGTACAAAGCTTTTCCCAGAGAGGAGATACACTCTTGTAAATGTACGTTGTGTTGTATTCACTTACTAAATAATGTCCCTAGTCATGCGCCCGCAGATGCCCAATATGTGCCTCTCTACCACGCTCCCAATCCCCTTGACATCACCTGCTCAAACTCTCGACTAAGCATAGGCATTCCATACAGAGTACAATAAAATAATATATATTAAATAGATCAAAATGGAACTTGATCTAATTCTTGTTTGCGATTATGACACTCTACATATTGGTAAAAGTGTAGTACAAACATTAGATGCCAGCCCATGGCATGAAACGTGCGCTACATACGGTCACAAAGCTGAATAGAGTGTGAGGCTGTGGCCGAGTTTACAGCAGCAGGCTAGCTGCAGCGTGTCGATATAATATAATATGAGTATACCGTTGAATCAATATATCAGATGCAGTGAGTAATTATGATGAGAGCGCTATTGAAGCGTTAACGGAAATACAGGGTGATGGGTGATGTTATTAGATGGTATGGGAATATCATTAGGTTACAATTAACACACACAGTACATGGCTATAGGCCCCAGGCATTGGTATACATAATTACAGGATTCTCGCAAAGGTAGGAGAAATTCCACTGAATCCCGCCCCAAAAGTTGCAGGATTTTTACTTTTCGGTGTCACATGCGTTCAGAAATATTACTGGACAATGCGACCTGGGTCCTATTTCACAAAGATTATTTACAAAACTTTGTAAGTTTAATTTCTGTAGGTATTTAAGAAGAATGATCTTTCTTATCTATCGAATGATTAAACTTTGTAACGTACAAAGGTTGATTTAAGAATGATTTAAAAAATTGTAAGTCGGCTATTAAAACGCGAATGTGGGTATCATTTTGTTTTCGCCATTATGAAATACTCAGTTTCGGACCGTTTACTCTGCCCAGTCTTCTCCAATATTGACAGAAATTTAGATATATATATCGATTGCTTGATTACATTTAATGTTAATTTTAGCACTGCGATTTATAGTGTTATTTTCAAAACTTGTGTTTTAGTCAAAAAGAACATTAACTTAGGCATACTGTACTCCCGATCAGACGTAAACTTACGTACGGTTTCAACCAAAGTAAAGACAGATTTGGCTTTGTGACACATAGAACATACAAATCTTCCTAAAGTTAGGGTCTATTTCAAAGTTACGCACTTCTGTTCTTCGTAAGTCCCATTTAGGACTGTTCCTAACTTTTGTGAAATAGGAACCAGCTCCCACGAAAATCATGGTGCAAAGTTGAGAAAGTGTACTTTTTAAGATTTTTTTAATTTTTGGGGTGGGTGTGGGATTTGCTATGCATAAAGCACAAGTATGTGTTAAAGTTTCTCATGTGTAACATTTTGGGTGGGTGTGGAGGGAATTTGTTATGCGTAAAGCAGAAGTATGCATGTAAAAGCTGCGCACATGTTCTGTTTTGAGATAGTGGTATTTTTTATGTTAGGTGTGGGGGGGGGATTTGTTACGTGTAAAGCAGAAGTATGTGTTAAAGTTGTGTACTTTTTGATATATTGCCATGGGCCCGGCCCGCAAATTCTCGAGGTCCATAACCCAAAAAGGTTATGTCGCATATTGATGGGAGGCATATCAAATTAATGCTAATACTACAAGCTTTCAGGATATGCCATTTCTTTCATTTCGGGGTGGATGTGTGGGGGTGATTTGTTATGTGTAAAGCAGAAGTATGTGTTAAAGTTGTGCATGTGTACTTTTTGAGATATTGACATTTTATAAGTTTTGGGGTGGGGTGTTGGGGATTTGTTATGCGCAAAGCAGAAGTATGTGTTGAAGTTGCATCATAATTATTATTGATGACTCTTATTGTATATAATGACCAATTATGGATATTACCATTGTATGTCGCACACCATTGCTGGTTACGTACAGTTCTCAGATGATTCAATGTTCATCATCTTAGGAAAAAAATGATAGCTATCTTACTCCAAACCATTACAAATTATATAACTTTTTAAAGATACTGAACAATAGAATTGTAATAAAATCTCAATTAAAAAAATTACACAGGCTTATATCGTATTAGCAGGTCACGTACGTGATCTTCTCCCACAAAAATGGCATAAAGTGTAAAATGTACTTTGTGAGATATTACTATGGTATCCGGAAAAGAAAGTATGTGTCCTGTAGACCTGTTACAATTGAGTCCTATTGTTTACAGGTTTATAATTGCAATAATCACTATAAGTATTGACCATAAAATTTGCACATTAAAACCATGTTTAAACAGACAATTTTCAGATACGAATGCTCATCATCTGACAATCTGACACCTCCCTCCTAACAAATCACACAAAAACAAACAAGAAAAACATAAATAACAATACAGGACAAACGACAATCAATAAACAGCAACATCCTTAGGAAATAAAAAATAAAGAATATAAACATTTGCACTAAATTTGATCAAAATTGTAGGGCCTATAAGCAACCCAGTTGTATGTCTGTGTAAGTCCTTAGAATGCAGTTTAGGATCTAGTCCTATATAGATTGGTGGCTGTGGATATGATTATAACAATGTTTTCAATGAAATATGTGCACCATTTTTTGTTATATTTTATATCCTATTATTTATATATTTTTATCCTATTTGATATTGCATGACAAAAGTATGTCCGTCACTTACCAAACTTACTTGTGTTTCTCAATCCAAACGGTCATAAATTCTTAATGTTCAATTATTAAACAAAAGGTCACAAAAGAAACTAATCGCTGTTCTCTTTCTACTTTTATCCCTCTGAATTATCCTCACCAGTTTGGTCGTAGCTCTGCAATCCACTATCACCGAATGTAGCTCAACGATACTGTACTATGGTAACTTGCAGTAGAGACTACCGATATACGCGCACAATGAATAATTACTATGTATTAATATTCACCACTGCGGGGCACAGTAATTTAATATTAAATAGCACTCTCCATCAGGAATAGTTACTGTATTATGAATGGCTTGTACACTGTACCTTACAAAGTGACTGCCTCCCACGGGCACCAGGCATTCCCAGTTGACGATGATGTAACGCGCTCAATTTAATTGCATTAGTACAGGGTAAATAACGCATCAATTGATGGATGACTAGCAGTAGTTGTAATGTCTTGTTCAGTATGCGTTATGCCTCCTGTATGTAGCAGGTACACACTGTGTGTTGGGGTAGCGCAGCTCTGGATATTAAGGCTATATTCATAAAATACATAAAATACTAGTTGAAAAGATTACAGCCAGCGAGAGTAAGACAGTGGATATGACTCATGAGTCATTCGGGTTGGAATAAAACACAGAATAAGTACATGGAAAGACAACCAACTAATCATTTCCAGATAGTTGTGTTTGATTAATTTTAGATCTACCAATTATTCATATATTAAAAGTATAAATATGGATTCAATTTGAAACATGAAAATAATGATATATTGTAATCTCGGCCTGGAAGGCATATTTAATATTATGACGCTAAAGCGACCACCGATATGGAAAAGTCTAAAGACCTGTAAATTACAACTTCAAGTGGGCAGCAATCAACTTAATATTTTTTTTCGTTAATTTCCTGTGTTTTTTTAATTATATATTTTTTAATTATATATTTTTTAATTATATTTTTTTTAAGTATACAGTTTTAAAGAATTATTATTAGCATACCAAAAAGTACTATAATTCGCACCACAAATTTAAACATACATGTTCCGTGAATGTATCCATTATATTGTCACTAGTAGGATTTATTTTAACCCCGGGTCACTGACACACAGGAACCTGTGGTGACACTTGAGTTTAAAACCCAAGGGTCAAGATGACCCATGGGTTTTTGTTTTTACCATTTTTTTTGCCTATCGACAGGATTGGTGACCACTCCTTTGTGTGTGAGTGCATATTAAGCTAGTAGTCTCATTCAATATTATGGTAAATTGGCATAAACAATAGGATGAATGGCTTCAAGTACTTATCAGGAGTGACTTTGCCCCAAAATACCGCATTTTAGCACTAATATCGCAATTCACACCATTAAAATTGAACCGGTGGGACTCTTGGAAATTGAACTGTGACTCTTAAAATTTATTGCTGAGAGTCATGTGATTCTTGTTTTTACCTCCTACAAAACCCTGACTAGCAAGTAGTCATCGTTATATGGCTTGCGTACATATAAATCAATGTATGTGCCTATTGGTCCGAAGGTGCAGAAGTCCTATGGTTTAGAGTTAGGGTTAATGAATTAGGGTTAGGATCGTTTTAGCGCTAGGTAGGTGCCCATTCTATGGATGCTAATTGTGTGTTTGTGAATATATTAGTTTGATTCTTTTACAGAAAAGAAAGTTTTTCACTGAGTTAGTTTGCAAATTCCGTGACTTTTGTAGAATAACGTGAATTTAGTGATTTTTTGTAAAAAAATTGGGAATTTCTGCGAATATCCATGGCTGTGAAAAATGGATGGCCCTATACCTTTATACTAGGTTTTTTTAGCGTTTAATCCACTAAACAATACACAGTATTTTTAATAGTTTAGTAACGATTAAACGAAGAAGTCTAGCCTAGCCGAATGTATATGCCAAAACCTACACTAACATTGTAACGTTGGGCATAGGCATAACGTTAATATTGGTGCAACAACTTCAGGTCTAGGTTTAGCCACGTAGGCTTGCAGTATTTCAAAAGTAAGAACTGAACTATCATATTACTTACATAAAAATTCTGGACCATCCTAAGGTAAGTTTAAATCCAAAGGTAAGCTTATATCCCATAATTTCCTGATGTTTCATTTTAAATCCCAACGTTAAGTTATTCCTTTGTTTATGTGCTTGCGATTATCGCACTAAATAGCTATTTCATGAATGAAATATTCAGAACAACAAAGTCATGCGTTCTCATTTAGTTTGTCCATTCGAACTGCCGCCGATGTGTATGAAACGAGGGGACAAAACATTCCCATGGATGCAGTATGCATTACAGTGTACACGGCAACCGTATATATAGGGGATGATATTTTTAACTCCCACCCATAGCTGTAGTCACGTAGATCAATTTCTTGTACAGAATCAGGATTTTGGGGGGATTTCTGTAGGACTATAGGCCGGCGAGGAAAATATTTGGGGAAACATGTGCTACGTGATAACACAAGAGGCCGATGATTCTGGAAATCTGTGGTTATGTTGGAAATCTATCAGTTTTGGTCAAATGCCGTTTACATGGAATGACTGTCGTGATAAACGTAAACGGCGATATTGTTCGTTTACCGCGTAAACGAAAAAATACTACCTTTTACCTACATCTAAATAGCTACATTAATATCTTACATTAGTACCTTCTGCGGCCTACAACATACAATCATGCTGTATATCTCTCATATTGTACAACGTTATCTTGGGATTTGTGTGAAACTAACTACGTACATTTTTTCAAAGGCCAATATTAAAACAGTCTTTGATTTGCCACGCTCCAAATATCACATGCGGAGAACTAGTTGTAAGTCATGTTTCATATTATTTATCAATTACAAATCAACCGAAAACTAGGAAGCATTTACGCAGTGTAATTAATTTAAATCTGCAAGCTGAACGAGGAGCAGATTTAATTATAGCACTGCTGTCCATTCAACATGGTCTTGAATTGTATTAAATAGCGGTACTAAAGATATTGATTGACCTATATAGGCCTATACAATCATAATGTATGCATCGTAGACTCAACCATACTGTGAAGGTATGCATCAACTACAGTAATTAATTAAATGTTACATGCTTATATTTGAACTCTTATCATGCTGATCCAATATATGTATGTACACTGTGTCACTGAGCCAAATGTAACAATTTTATGCAAATTGTTGTAAATTAAATACAAGACTCTAAACTAAAGTATGGCACAACCGTAGGCCTAGAGATAATTTCAATATGCACAAAAACAACACCAAAATAAGTATGGAAGGCCATTTCAATAAATGTATACATACACTGTGTCATTGAGCCAAATGTAACAATTTTATGCATTTTTTTGTAAATTAAATACAAGACTCTAAACTTATGGTACAACTGTAGGCCTAGAGATAATTTCAATATACACAAAAAACAACACCAAAATCAGTATGGAAGGCCATTCTGATTAACGTAAATTTAAGAATTTGGGGAGGGACAAAATATCTTGCCGTCCACGAGAGGATAAATACATGGTGTATAGTTAAATATTTTGCCATCCAATAGCTTGTTTTTAAGCATCAAACACACACACAGTCAATGCAATTTTCTATTTCGTAGTTATTGCATGGAGCACAAAAACGCAATAGGTCACAAGGTCAGATGGGGTGACAGGGTCAGACGGAGTCAAAGGTCAGATGGGGTAAAAACAATAACAAACGGCCACAACACTACGCTATACGCAGTGTCAGACCTAGCTATGAAATAGATTATTGCACGCCGTATCTCACTACCGTGGTACTATTAAGATAGGAGCACAAAGTGGGAATACAACGTATGCAAGTATAGCATCTATCTATCATAGAGAGAACATAACATCCTAGCGAGAACCAAATATTAGTGTAGGTCCATTTATCCATGGTAGGCATTTATAAACTCATTTTTCCGTTACCTCTTAATCAATTCAACTTTCCTCCGATTTTAACACTTATTACTAAAGTTCAGAAATGTTTTAATTCAGCTTATTTATCAAACCGTCAAAACTAAATAAGCACATACCAGTACAGTACTCACCATATTACGACCTCCATAATAAAACTACACATAGGCTACCGTCTCTCGGAAAGGTTCAACTCGGCTAACTATCCACTATAACATTCCAGGAGCTGTGATTGGCGCGGCTCAACGAAGGAATGAATCGTACCCAGCTATAACGCTCACAGCTGCTGTTTGGGGCTCCTACAAGACTGTTCACAGCTGCGGTTTGGGACGCCTAGGAGACTATCAGTAGGATCTGGTACAGTAGTACACGATGCCTGGTATAGGATGACATCAACTCGAGGCCTCTAGTATCCTGACATTATTAAAGTCTATATGTCACACAGTCGAAGAGGAAACAGAACAGCACTATACCGGGGAAACTCTCGGAAACACCGGGCTTATACAACGATCGATCCAACATCCTGGCCTCACTCTACAGGGGAAACGAATCAAACGATGCCATGTATAATATAGCATCACCGGTACTGGTGACATACAGTACCAGAATGAGTACTGGCAGACAGACTCTAGCAATAACCAACCCGCTCACCTATGGGTTGCAGTGAAATCCACCCGGCTAGTGTTACACCTTAGTTACAGTTAATGGGATTGGTTGCATGTTGAACAACTTCCTTTACCGATACAAATTAATTTAACATCATACGGTATCAGTTTCAGTATGAATGGAACAACAGGAACTAAAATGTATCTAGTAACAACACATGCTAGCTCTAATTTATGAAACACACCGACACTCAACACTACCTCTAATTTATGAAACACAGCGATACTGAACATGAACGATATAAATCTACATAAAATTAAGTGTACATTGACAGGTACATTCATGGTTTAACCAAGTTTAACAGTGCAGTTATTTGAGCCACCAAAAGCCTTTGATATACCCGTTCAGTCGGGCTCAAAATGCCACGATCCGACTACGATCCTGCTACAATACCACCCAACTTTTAAGTTGTAGAAGAAAGGGTCATAGTCAGATTGCTGGCATGCGTAATTGTGACGAAACTGGACCAACTTGACTGCAATTAAACTAAACAAACTACCAAAACAGCCCTTTTCAACATAGAGGTTATAATTATATGAGACACCCTAAAGCCTTTGATGTACCAATTAAAGCCACTGGAATTTAATCTTCATCACTCGTTATTCAATCTCCAGATCTTGTGATCACGAGTAGAACGCTTTACTAAATGAGCTAACCGGTCATACTCAAGACTTTAATAGTGATTGGAACAGTAGGCCTACTCTGCTGCGTGAACTTCACTAGTTAAATTCTAAACAGATATTTCCAATAACAGCTATACTGAATGGACATAGAATCAAAGTAAACATAATTATGCACCCTGTATTCATGATTACAGTTATGCTATAAATAGATGTTACACTCATTCTATATAAAGTAGGCATACAGTCAGTATACATATATATAATTAGAACAGTTCATAAACTATGATATTTTATTGAGGCAGTTATTATCTCAACAATAAAATATTATAATTTTAATATCTTGTAGTGTGCTGCTTATCAAAGATGTCGGTGATACCAGGGACAGTCCGACTAGACAGAGTACAAATGGATTACCAGTTACAAGCATCTGACAAATTGCATTACCACTTCAAAGCATCTTATAAAGCATCTTGTAAAGCTCCTTTAGATTCTATCAACATATCCAGTCACTCCTCCTAATTCCCTTATCAATATTCCTAACCTAAGACTATTCACTAATGAGCAGCGCTGCCTGGTGAAGAGGCGTGACTCATTCGTTTGCATGAGACGTTTATTACTGGGCTCAGCATTCACCAAACACATTTCAATGATCAGGCTGGAATGACAAGACTGACAAATATACAAACCACAGACAAGCAATTTACACTGATCTACCAATCAAAAATATATTGTAATATTGTATTAACCAATGCAGGAATAAACAGCACTTAAATTACAGTACATACAGGTCAGAAAGGGCTACACCCGCTCCTTAAAAAGACCCTGCGTTAGTTAGGCACCGTCTTACCCCCGCAAGGGGAGTGACAAGATGTTAAACAAAAATAGGTCAGTGTTTACTTCAAAACAGGAGGGGTGTTTGTCTCCCACTGATTTTTTGGGTGGACAGGGGGGGCAATAGGTCAGTGTTTACTTCAAAACAGGAGGGGTGTTTGTCTCCCACTGATTTTGTTGGTGGACAGGGGGGAAATAGGTCAGTGTTTACTTCAAACCAGGAGGGGTGTTTGTCTCCCACTGATTTTTTGGTAGACAGGGGGGGCAATATGTCAGTGTTTACTTCAAAACAGGAGGGGTGTTTGGCTCCCACTGATTTTTTTGGTGGACAGGGGGGGGGGGATTTTTTAATGAGATAAAGAGAGATAATTATTTAGAGGCACCTTCAGGTATGAGAATCTCAGGAGAGCTGTAATCAAGCTCTGGGAGATTCAAGGAGAGCAGTTCGCTCTCCAGAACATTTTCCCCAATGTTTTCTGTTCTATATTTATAATACAGTAGCTGCAAATGTAACAGAGTATATCATTAATATTACATTCCGAGTTGAGACCAATATTAACATAGTAACATGAGGTTTACCCCCAGAAAAAAGGAAATAGCTTTTTATGTTTATTTTATAGGAGCCCAGCAATAAATTACTCTCCTGATAACTTTTAGGAAATAGCTCCGGTGTTCCTTATAAATGAAAATCGGCATTCAGGATTTTAACAATACAAACAAATAGAAGGAATGACATTCCGGGATAACTCCCTCCACTTTGCGAAACGATGGCCAGACTATAAAAATTGTCTCAAAGTACAGTGTAGGCCTACTAAAATAGCCACTACTTTTACTGTCCATGAACCTACAATCGTCAGTTCTATGGTCTGCGAAAGGTTCATTAAATCACGACATGAAGCCTGCCAGCAGACAGATTATAGATATTATTCCCCACACCTGGTGTCCAATAAATCGCACTATATACAGCAATGATATGGAATGTATAAATCTCACAATACAGCAATGATATGGAATGTATATTAGGTATTAATCTTTTATATCCTCATAAATCACAAGAACCATTCATCTAAACATTGTAATCAGTTGACCTGAAGGCAGTACATTAATACAAGGGAACCATCCATCTTAACATTGTAATCAGTTGACATGCAGTACATTAATACAAAGGAGCCATCTATCTAAACATTGTAATCAGTTGACCTGTAGGCAGTACATTAAAGGAGAAATAAACCCTGGAAATATCATTTTATACGTAATAGCTAACAAAATGATGTATAATATGGTGCAAACCGTATCAAAATAGCTCTTATACTTATTGAGATGTAAGTCATTGAAGTTTGAACTTGAAATGGATACGGGGGCTGACATTTTGTACGAAATTGACCTAATTATGACGTCAT